>JAQFXT010000271.1:0-50583 GCA_034683725.1 Strigamia crassipes
TTTAAAATTTTTTTTTTTTTTTTTTTTTTTTTTTTTTTTTTCTTATAGCTGCACAAACAGCGAAACGGCCGGTGACATTTAACATGCATTTCCAACGAGGTGCGCGCAATTGCTGGTCGATCCATTAAAAACACATACAAGTTTAATTAATTCCCTAAGATGAAAGTGTGGTTTCAAGTGCTGCACACACAGCACACTCTTTCGGCAACTTACTATTCAAACACCATGTAAAGCATTCCATCCGAACTGTACGTTTCCAGCAACTCTACTATGTGCGGATGCTTGAGCATATGGCAGATGGTGGCTTCTCGTTTCAAGTCTATATGACAGAAAAGAAAAGAAAAAAAAAAGAAATAAAAAAAAAGTAATCAAATACAACCGATCAGAAAAGGAAGCACAATCAAAAAGCAATCAACATGTCCACTGCTCCACCTACGTAAAAAAAAAAAAAAAAGAAGGCAAAACACATTACAATTTCGATCAGCAGTTTAATCCTCATTTCCCATTTCCAATTTAATATTTATCCAATAAAAACAAAAAAAAACAAAAAAAAAATATCATTATTATTATTACCCAATAAACCCAGAAATTCATACCCCCAATTAAAAAAACAAAGAAAACACTTTTTAATTTCATTAAACAAAAAAGTCGGTATCTTTAACCGCAAAATAATTATTTTTCTTTTAAGTACGCTTCGGTGGTTTTAATCGGAGTTGGTGCTGCAAAGGCGCCTTCGATTTTCTCCTTTGGCAATTCACAATCTTCCTCGAAAGAAATGGATTTCAGCAACCAAATCAACTGCATTGAAGATACACAAAGTGAAATATCAACAAGCCACCATTCTCGAGTGCGTTGCATTACAGTCGAGTGGCTTGCTCCGAGCACGCTTTACATTTAACTTCTGTCAATACAACCCTGGTCAATAACACGATGCAAATGCTCGATATTATTTGTCGATATCATTTGTCCCAAATTTAAATTCAATTTCAACACACAAATAAAGCAATTAAATTACGAAAAAACGAAAACAAGACTTCGAATTTGTTTTTGTTTTTTTGACCTACAAATTGAATTTAAATTGGCAAATTTTACATTCCCCCATACAGACCTGGACCCAAGCTCGATTTATTTTATTTTTATTTTTAAATTTCATTCATTTTCCATATTTTTCATTCGCCCGTTGAAAAATGAATTTCTTTTGAGGATATTGCGAAGAAGGAGACATAGGAAACGACCCAATTGGATTTCGGCGTGTGTATAGTTAATAAAATTGAGAAAATGAGTGAGGTTTTCGATCCGTGGTAAAAACTTAAGTGGTTCCCCCAACTCCACTTATATTTTCCCCTTCCTTCACCCACTATTTTCAAACTGGGTAATCCAGTAATCATTCGTTTCCCAACAACCACCCATAAGAAATTACACTGAATTAGAGTCTCATTATTATTGATTTTCTATCATCTAATCAATAAATTCCCACAGCAAAACCCCGTTTTAGCAAAAATCCTCATTTGCTAAATTTCTGCTCGTATGTGGGGGGAAAAAAAAAAAACAAAAAAAAAAACCAAAGAATAAAAAATCAACAACCTCACATTACAAACCCGCCGTCAGCAACCACCATTTCTTTAAAACCCCAACTTAATTTGCACACAGAGGAGAGCGAAACTAGAGGAACACGCAACAGCAACTTGGCCACAAACTACTGCATATGAACAGCCCATGAAACCGGATTACTGCAAATGGCTGATGAAAATTTCATAACAAAGCCGCAGTTAATCTTTAATCAGAACACCAAGATAGGCCCAGTTTGAAAGCAAGCCTGCAAACTGGCCGAATCTTAAAGTATAAGCCTCGAATATTACACGGCGAAGGGACAACAATTAAATTAAAAACATCTTGGGATTCATTTAGACGAATATCAATTCATTCCCATAGCAGCTGCTCCCAATAAAACGTCAAAACACGACTGCCATGGCGTTTGTTTTCAATTAATTTTCAATGCATCTCGTTATCTTCATGTATCGAGTGAACAAATGATAATTAAAACCTGCAACAGGCAAATTCCAAGCGTTCCAGCCAAGATGGCTTCACAACTCCAAAATGAGCCAATTAAAAAAATTAAATTAAAAAATTAAATTTTTGCCTTTCTTTTTGCTCCTCAATTTGTACACAAAACATGTCAACAGGAAAAACGGACGAGACACAAACAATAAAATGTTGTCACCACGTCCCATAAAAAGTTGGTAACGCGCCAGATGATGTCATCATCATTTGTTGTTACAAGAACAATGGGGTTTTGGCTCGATTTGAATTCAGGGCGACGTGTCGATAGAAATCATTTCGTAATCCTCGCTTTCTCACTCGAGTGTGATCAAATCTCGGACCTTTCATAACCGGCATTTATACCGCATGTGGGTTGCACCATCGAATCAAAAACACATTGACAAATAAACTTTTAAAAGAGAAAACCGACATGAAAAAGTGCTCCCTGCTGCTTAATTGAATGTGTATTACCGAGTGAGTTACGATCAAAGCAAACCATTCATGTAAGGAGACTGGGGGGAGAGCGAGAGAGAGAGAAATTGTGAAAGGAAAGTTGCGTCTTCTGAATCTCCTCGACATGTAAGAGGAAAAAGAGGAAGCCACTTGGCAACGGTTCAAAACTCAACACATCAAACTCTGGAGAAGCAAACTAAAGGAATGAAGAGAACAGATGCTCGGCTTCATTGGGGAACACACGCGCTGTCTCAAACCAAACCAAAAGATGAAGAAAAAAAAAAAAAAAAAAAAAAACGAAGAAAAAAAAAAAAGAAAAAGAAAAAAGTGTCAACACGCTCAGAACACGGCATCATTCGTCGATAACACTTAGAACAAAAAATCCCACACGACTTGATGTTTGTACAGGGAACCCCTATCTATGTCCACCATTCATCAACTGTTGGCCCTTTTTATTTTCCCATTAAAACGTTATTCCGGAGGAATGTAAATATTATTCTTATCTTTCTGTGCTTTCAACTCCCGCGTTAGAGTTTTAACGTATTATTCTATCCAACAACTTGCGCTTTAAACGTAAACAAGTTTCTTTTTGAAGGTAATCTAGCATTTTAATTGAAAACCACCAGAAAATATAGATCCAATTAATTTCGAACAAAATAAAATAAAGAAAATTTCAATTTTTTTTTTTTTTCAATTTATATATTGAAAATTTCAAACGTTTTGATATTTCCACAATTTTAGGTGGATCTCTTGCCCAGGCAACACCGATTAACACGTTGATATTACGCCAATAAAATATTAATCAGTTAAAAATCAATTTTTACTCGATAATTCTCATTATCCCAGATCAGGAACGGAGGCCAACGAGGCTAATGAGAAGTAGGCTTCAAGGCCCCTATCGCAACAGGGGCCCCCAGGTAAAAATCGATATGTACGAGCCTCGTATGTTAAGAAGCCCCATAACCTCAGGACCCTAATGAATCTAGATCCACCACTGTCCTACAGGCCGGTTGGAGGTTTTGCGGGGAATCGGGTAGTAAAAGTTGATTTGGAGCCCCAAAAAAATTGTATTACCAAATTAGCTTAAAAATTTCAAAGTGCGGGGCCCCTCTGATCGCGAAGCCTCGATTTGGAGCCCCAAAAAAATTGTATTACCAAATTATCTTATGAATACTACTTCATATGCGTAACTGTTGATTTCTTGAAATTTCTACTAATTTGCGACATGTTAGAGATACGCCAAAATAAAGGTTTTAAGACCCAAAACGTTTTCGACCATTGCTGGTCTTAGAAATTTCAAAGTGCGGGGCCCCCCTGATCGCGAAGCCGAAATTTCAAAGTGCGGGGCTCCTCTGATCGCGAAGCCTCGATCTGGAGCCCCAAAAAAATTGTATTACCAAATTATCTTAGAAATTTCAAAGTGCGGGGCCCCCTTGAGCGCGAAGCCTCGATCTGGAACCCGAAAAACCAGACGTCTGAGCCGGCCATGTAGTCCCAAGATCAATAACTTACAGGTATAGACACAAGTCAGAAGTAGAATCAAAAACCGTACCATCTGTGCTTAAACCTGGACTTGAAGTGAACCGCGCAACGTCCACTATTTTCACAGCAAACTGCTGACCCGTCTGACGATGGAGGCATCTTCGAACAACGCTGAAGGGACCTCTGCAAAAATAAAAATAAAATAAATAAACTTGTAATCCTATTTGAAATTCACAAACATTTTTTTTTACTTTTAAAGTTTCAATTTGTTAACCAAACAAAACTACTTCTCCGAGTCATTCTCAAAGTGCCAAAATGGGTCTCCAAAGAATTCTAAAACGCTTTAACTCGGCTAAAATTTACAAACTTGGCACTTTTTCTTGCCAAAACTTGACGTACACTATTTGAATGTACAATTTAGTCTAATCCCACTTTGTTTGCTAACAAAACTTTAAAAAAAAAAAAAAAAAAAAAAAAAAGAAGAAAATAAAGTTGAAAGGCTTTTTCATTTTCGTCGATGTAGACACTCGATCAAAAGCAAACCATCAACAGAACTCTTTTTCATACTTGTTACGAGAACATAAGCGGGCATGTTGTACTTTAAACAAGCAGCTCTTCAGAAATCAATATCTTCATGCGCCTAGTCGACCAAACTGAATTCCACACCGCCTTCTCAGCATTCCGCGCATATAGTGGAAAATGGCCGAGCAACAGATTAACATTTCAAGACCTCATTTTTATAAAAACCCCCCCAAACACACTTTTATCCCCATATTACACGCGCCTTATGCCTCTCGTGCAAACTTGATTGACTCGCGCCGATCATTTATTTATTCAACTAAATAACCAAACAAAAGCGGCGACAATTTTTTTTTTAAATTTATTCCAGTCATTTCGGTAAACCAAAACATACATAAAACATCAACCATTTGAATAATTTGATTACAAAAATCGGGCAAAAACACCGCGTTCGCTAATTTTTTCGACAATTATACCGTCAAATTAATACAGAAAGCCAACTTGTTATCGGTGATTTAAAAAAGAAACATAAAACCTTTCTTCGCCTCGTTTTCCTCAGTTGGGGGGAGTTAAATTTGTTTATTCTTTACTCGTGCGTTATCCTAAACGATGTAAATAAATCTCAGGTTATCAATAGAGGCGATAAGATATCGAGTTTTAAAGGTAAAGACGATGAATATAAACATGATGTAGCTTTGGTCGTGCACAGAAATTGCATAATTAATGCTGATTGATTCATTTAAGACTTGGAAAAAAAGCCCTAATGACCCGAATTGAATTAATATACATGACTTGACACGTGACTTAAGAGATTGAGAGGAGGAGAGTGGAGAGAGTGGAAAAGAAAAGAAAAATCTAATCTTGTATGCCTCATTTTCTAATATCATCGTAATATCAAATTGATTTAGTGTAGTAACACGTGATGATTCCGTGCTGAGAAAGTGTGAAAAAAATGGGGTAAAACGATTTTTCTATCGTTTTATCGCATTTTTATCATTTATCGAGACGTGGAAGCATTATACTTACTTTCCAATTACTTCACACAACTCGTAAACTTCGTCAAATAGTACTTCGTCATCGGCCATCCTCGCTAGTCCATCAACGAAAAAAGGAATTTATGGAATAGGCCGAGAAATAATCCGTCGGCCAGCGGGATTTTAGGCGTGGAAACGAGGCCTATCTTCTCGTGTCGGGGTCAAATTCCAAACTCGAATCAGATTGCAGGTACATATCTGCCATACACGAGTCCAACGTTGTTCACTATCTGCTACATGTGACAAGCTTAGTTGAGTTCGTTCTTTCTTCGCGGTGAATTTCCTGTCATCTTGGTATTTTACGGAATCGGTTCCCTGACTTCAATATCGTCGCATCGACGCGGAGCACAACCAGGAGCCGGCAGTTCACGCATGCGCCGTTTATTTTTATTTGCCATCAGCGGCATCTTTTAGTAATTTCTTTTAATATCCAATGTTGTTTTCGGTTTCGGTGTTTTTCTTCCGTGTCGTGTGGAGTAAATAAAAATGTTTAATGTGAGGAAATGAGTTTAATAAGATTACACGACTAATTATTATACATTGCACCTGGATGTCAAATAGTATTGTTCTTTAATCACTTTACACCTACTTTTCTAACTAATTCACTTAATCACCACACGTCAAAACAGTTTTATGGTTATGGATGGTGGAATGGACGAAATAAGACTAAATTTTAAATTAGAATAAAACAATAAAAGAATAAAAATTACAGTAAAACAAGATGTAAGACGTAAAGAAAAACAAAAACTATTTTAAATTTTTTTTTTAAACTTAATTTCTCCAATCAAAAAGCTGAAAATTAAAATTAAAATTAAAACGTTTCATATGTTTTATCACAACTGTCTTGTTTCAATTTACTTATATTACTTGTCAGTTCAATAACAAGATTGTTCTTACATGAACTTCTACAAGAACTAGTTGCCGTGCCAATGTATATGGGCAGTGCAGTGGTTTTAATACTTTGAGCACAATTTTAACGCTTAAATAAGTTTTCAGGAAATTTAAACAATTTCTTTTGATGCAAAATAAAACACAGAGCCACAGAAGCACCTAGGAATGTGGACATGGAGATTATTCTAATGAAAACAGGAGCTGATGGCAGAATTTTTTCGTATAGCGAACAATTAAAAGGTATGGCCGGAACTTCCTAAAAATAAATTTAAAAACAAACAAAAGTGTTAGTAGGGAATTGGCAAAATAGGTAAATAAAACAGTTTCTTACTTTATTTTCGGGTTCCTCTCGAATTATTTTGTCTTTAGTAATTTTCCCCATAGCATGAAGAATCTCGCGAGCTGATCGCTCACCTGCCGAGATAGCCCCATCCATATAACCAGACCATTGAGTTGCCGTTTCAGTACCAGCAAAGTAAACACGACTAAACGGAGTTCGTAACACCCTAAAACATAAAAAAAAATTGTGTCATATTATTTAGTTTATGACCCCGGTAAATATTTCTACCATGGTCTACTTACTTGCCATACATGGTCATGCATCCAGGTGGATATGTGATAGTATAACAACCACCTGAGTATTGTTCTTCCATCCAATTTTTTTCTTCGTAATGGATGGGCTAATAAATAAAAAGAGATTATCTTTACAACTCTGTGAAAACATGTCAAATGATTTAGGCTACATTTAATGCGTCTTCAATGCCAAATACTTTGGCAAGACTTTGGCATATTTTTTTCTTACGCTCATCTTTACTTATGCCAGATAATCGTCGAATTTTGTCTGCGCTTATAAAACTATAGAAATTAAAAAGAATAAATATTCAATTTTTGTAGTTATTTTAATATTGACTACCCAATAATAGCTGGATTGGAGCCATCTGGTTTTGTATCATCCAAAGTAAATGCAAATGGATGCTCGTCATCGCCATCAATCAGTGCAGACCCACACATTCCTAATCATTTGGATAATGATTAATTAGAATTGAGAACATTCTTTTCAGTTACTCTTACCTTTTTCTCTCCAGAAATTTTTTTCATAGTAAACAATACATTTGAACACCGACCCCATAGGCACTCGTTGAATGAGTTGGTTTTTAAGAGTAGGTAGAGCAGGATTGAAATGAATTTTCAACAATAACTGGAAAAGAAGATTGTATTACATTAAAAATAAATTTTCAATTTTAGTGTACGACAATGTCAACTTACTGGAGGCGGAATTGCTGTTATTACGTAATCTGCCTGACATAAATAAAACAAATAATTAATAGATGAACAAACATGTACTGTATCTACAAATTAAAACTACCCGATATTTGTGGCCATCCAAAGTTGTCAAGACGATAGTCTGTTGGGAAGTTTGATCAATGCCAACAACAGGTTTCTGCAATTGTACCCTGTCTGGAAGAAAAAAAATCAATACACTTATTAGCATCTAACAAGAACAAACTTCAAAAAGTAAAATTCACCTCGAAGTCGTGAGGCAATTCTCTCTGAAATCTGTTGTGATCCACCAACAAACTTTCGTTCTTGCCCTCCATTTGTGGTTGAAAATATTCTTTTTACGCCACCACATTGACGAAGATACCACAGAAACCACAATGCGGATGCCTCGTACGCCTCACTTGTCACACATGTCGTTATATAAGTCCGGAATGCCTTTTTAACCGCTCTGAAATATTACATCAATTAAAATTTATGCAAGGTTGCTTCGGTTCGTGGTTCGATCATGCGAGTAAACATCGGCCCACCCGGTACTGATGATTTGATCAGTCAGCTGTTGAACTGTCAACCGATCCCATTCTTCTGCGTGCAGTGCATCCCAAGGTGCATCCAGTGGAATCTATTGATTAAATCCATACGAAAACATAAAACATCTAAAATAAATAACTGTCAACCATCTTTGCTTACTTCACTTCCATATTTATCCAACGTGCGGAATAAATTATTCATATCCATATTAATTAGAGGGTTCCAAAATGTTGGTGCACTGTTACGACCAAATAAACGTCTTGTACCCTAGAAAATTTTAACAAAACAATTATTAAATAACGCAAGTGTTAACATAATAATAAAATACTCACGTTGTAATGCACTACTGATTCCTCTTCATTCACTTTATAAGTCTCAACGCCCAACTCTTTGGCCATGCGAAGAAGGTAATTTTGTGTAGGACCAACATACGCTGCCCCCAAATCCACATATTTAATGGTCGGATCCTAAAAATAAATATAAAAAAAAAAGTAATAAATAAGATCAAAATTAAATTAATTTATTCAGTTTTCATATATGGGTTAGCACGCTATTTTGGAACAATTTTGGCATGACAATTATAATGTGTCAAGATCTTTAAAAACTATACTCGTATATATTTAGCACTTAAGTGGTTCTATTCTAACGAGTTTATTTCCTTCTTCGGGATGCCTGCCAAAATAGAAAGAGGTAACTAACCTACCTCAAATGCTAAAATTGTTACCTTTTTTGTTAATGTGCGTCCTCCAACCCGATCTCTAGCTTCCAAAACTATGACACTTATGCCGGCTTCGTGAAGATATTTGGCGGCAGCGAGACCTGTTAGAATGAATTAAAACAACTGGTTTAAGCGATTTAGTAAATTTAAAAAAAAAAAATAAGCCTTTTGGTTTTTCTCACAGACAATTGAATCGTATTTCAAATTAATTAGTATCGGTAAAAAATTAAGTCTTTAATGACTAATAGAAAGAACGGTGATACTGTAGGATGGAAATAATTAAGGTTAATGAATTAAGCTGCCCCTTATGCAGTTTAATGAAGAGCTTCACTGCAGTGCAAAAATAGCAAGGTTAATTTTATTAGTTTGATTTTTTTTTTTACTTTCAAATATCAATTCATGCAATGCAATAACCATGTCAGCTTTTCATTTAATCAATACGAGTGAATCACTCACTTTCGTGACAAATTTCACATCTTGTACGGCTTCGATTCATTAAAATATCTTTTACGATACAATTTTAAATTAAATTAAATCAAAACTTGTGTGAATTCAATTTGAAAGCAAAAAAGAAAAGATTTGATTTCTTTTTGTTTTAAATACAAAGAGATAAATTGATATAATTTTAAGACATTAGATGCAATTGAATTGACAAACACATTAATCCCAAACATGGCTTACCACTAAGCCCTGCACCAACAACTATAACTTGAGCTTTCCTATCCATTGCAAATGATATAAAATAAAATGAAGAGACACAAATGCCTCAACTGCTTAAGAGGAAAAGGTTACAAGCCTAACCCAAGATGCAAGCTGCTCTGCTTTTTTTAATATCCGTGAATCTTATTGGTGAATAGCAGGGCAGTTCATTCTAGGGGTAGACACACACATCCTCAACTGAATTTGTAGCGCAGCAACTGATTAAATAACATCAATTAACGAATATTAAAAAGACAATTAGCTTGCATTTTAACTTATTTATAAGACTTTTAAAAAAATATTTATTTTGATAAAGATTGTTCGTGACTTTAATTTTAATTCGTTTAGCTCTCAGGACATAAAATTGAGATTAATTTAGTTTATTAAAAATCTAGAGTTTGATTTCATAATGAAAACTGTGTTGAAACTAGCTAAACAAATTTACACGACACAAAAAAACAAAACGACATTGCGCAAGTTGTAACTCGATTAATCGCTTCAGCCTGCGCGGACGCAGTTAAAATTTATTGCTTCGAATTGCCAGGTGTCTTGCTGCTACAATGGCAGAAGAAGAAGGCAAGTTTAAACCCTTTGAGTAAAAAATAACGTTCAATAAATAGCAAGTGTATACTTAGTTCGTATATATCATTCGTTAAGTAGTAGACGTTCCCATCAGCTATGACTATTAATAACATGCCGGTACATAGCATGTACACAATATCTTTTTTTTTTAATGGCCCAAATTAGGAATTTCATGGACAAAAATACTACATTTTTTAGAATAAAATTACATTCAGTTTAGACATTTACACGCTTATTGGCTGTCGAAATATAGTCGTTTAACCAGATTTTGAACTATTTAGAGCCGCCGCCGCCAGCTCCGGCAACTCCGCCGCCAGCTTCTGCACCCGAAGAGACCCCCAGACTGCCAGGGTTTCAAGGTTCAAGGACCAGTCCACACTCAGGTCAGAATAGACAGCAAAAAGATTCCTATTAGATTTCTAAAGTGTACGTGTTTTGCAGAAATTACATATGCAGAACTGAAGTCGCTTTTGGAATTAAACCAAATTTGGTTGCTCGATGTAAGAAATCGAGACGAAGTATTAAACTATGGACGATTTCCATATGCCAATGTTATCAACATTCCGAGTAATTCCTATCACAGTTAGAACTCGTAAATGAAACGAAATGACTCAAGTTTTCTGCAGGTCCCGAGTTTGCAACATCCATGCTTTTGACCGACGCAGATTTCCGCGCCAAGTATGGAACTAGAAAACCGATTGTAACTGACGAAATTGCAATTAGCTGTATGACTGGTAGACGCGCAAAAGTGGCTCTTCAAACTGCAAAAGAATTTGGCTATCAAAAGTGATAAAATGAGTTATTTATTAATATAATGTTTATGCGTGTTGTTAAATAAAATTTCTTTTGACAGAGTGCGTTTGTACGCTGGCAGTTTTAATGACTGGGCTTCGAGGTGTGGACCGCACTCCCGGGCAATGGATTGCGATAAATGCTATCCTGATTGCAAACCGCCCATCGATAGAGCGGGGCATGGTCCGTGCACGCTTTCCATGAATTGCAGAAAGTATCAGCAAGACAGAGGGTAAAAAAATTGGAAACAAAAATTGACTTACTCCATATTTTTATTCGGCTCATAAATTGATGAGCTGATCCGAATACAAATTATTTCTTGAGTATATATATATTTTTTTTACAATTTCTTATTCTAAATGTAAATAACACTTTACAAAATCTATTATACGTTGAAAATAAAATTCAAGCCATTTTTAGCATTCAATTTAGTAGGTTTGTTTTTTTTTTTTTTTTGTTTATCTTTGCTGTCCATACACTTGAGCAAATTGTGTAGAAGTTACATGATTCTGTGCCGTTTCGTCGACGCACGTTTCATTGACTCAATTTTTCCATCACCTGACGTTTTTTTAAATTTCTTTTGTCTAACAAAGAGACCCTCCTCAACCCCCGTGAACCTAATCTTATCCATTTTATTAAATATACGCTGCTAATTTTACTTTTAAGTTCTAAAAATTTTGTCCAAACACCGTGACGACTGCAAATATAAGACTGAAAAGCTTTTACAAAATAAGGACTACGATTATTAAATTTCTTTCCTAATACTAGGTTATCCAAACATACAAACATACTATGGCAACTGAATGTATACAATTAATATACCACGCTTCAGCTATACTTTAAATGTCGTATTTCAATTGCAGCTGCACAAAATGCAATTCCTCAGATTTACTCACTAACTCTCGGTATATTTGTATTGAATTTATCGGAATTAATTACACAATTTTAGTACACGAAGAAAAGGCGTCACAAAGATATAAGTCCATTAGAAATAATCAACAAATTTGTCATTACAACAGTTTGATCCGATTGAGATCATTAACGAAACAGACGACATTGTTTTCGCGTCATGAATCCTAGTACAACAGCAAGACCAATTGTAGATATTCCCAAAAAGTTTAAAAAACCAGTTGCAGAGGGCAAATAGCGCTCGCACATTGTAACTTTAAATGGCAAGGCTGGAACTTCCTACAGAATAAACATACTTACTTAGTACACGCTTATTAACCATCAATGTGAACTGTAAAACTAACTTTACTCTCTGGTTCTTCTATCCATATTTTATCAGTTGAAATCTTCCCCATTGCGCATAAAACTTGTCTGGCGGCACGTTCTCCTGCAGATACCGCACCATCCATATATCCAGACCACTTAATAGCCGTCTCGGTGCCAGCAAAAAATACCCGATCGTGTGGCTCTCGCATTACCCTAAATAATAATGCAAAACAAATATTACCAAATAATTATGTACGGTCCAATTTTATTCTGCATTTACTTTGCGTATTTTGTCATGCAGCCTGGTGGATACATGGCAGTGTAACATCCTCCTGCATATGGCATTTCCATCCAATTTTTTTCTTCATAATGAATGGGCTATATATGTAATTCCAATAATCATCAATCGAATTATTATTACTGCATTTTTTTTAGTTACATGTAAAGCTTCTTCCGAATCCAACACTTTGGCGAGACCTTTAGCTATGGCTTCTTTCCTTTCTTCTTCAGTGAGGTGCGTCATACGTCGTGCTTTGTTTGCAAGAATAAATCTACAAAATATAATAATTTGATGGCCTGATTAAGAAAATCAAATTCTCCTTCCTCACCCAATTATCGCAGGCTCAGACCCATCTGGTTTTGTGTCATCAAGAGTAATGCTTAGTGGGTATTCATCTCCTTCACACATACTCTCTCCACAGATTCCTGCATTGTATTTTTTTTTTTTTTAATTTTAATTTGAATTCAGTATATATTTATTTTCAAACCTCTATCACGCCAAAAATTCCTCCTGTAATATATAATGCATTTAATGACGGATCCCATAGGCACCCTTTGAATTAATTGGTTTTTTAGGGCGGAAAAAGGCGGGTCAAAATGAATTTTCAAGAGTAAAATTGGTGGAATAGCGGAAATCACAAAATCTGCCTAGCTATGACAGAAAAAATCACTTGTAAAATCGATATATAGTGTGAGTAAAAGAAAAATATATGATTTTACCTTAAATTTTTGACCATCTAGAGTGGTAATTTCAACACCAGCACCAGACTGTTTTATTCCAACTACTGGTTTTTTAAGAATAACTCGACCTAGAACAAATCCCAAGTATTAGTTTTCTAACATTAAATAATAACTTAAGAAAATTACCGTCAAGTTTAGCTGCCACTCTCTCGCTAATTTGTTGACTTCCGCCAACAAACTTCCGCTCCTAAAAAGATATCGCAATAGAATTTGTAACAACAGCGATAAATTCGATTTACTTGTCCTCCATTTGTAACCGAAAATATTCTCTTAGTTCCACCACACTGTTTCACATACCACAGGAACCAAAGCAAAGATCCCTCATACGCTTCGGTCGTTACATTTATGTTCATAAAAGTTTCTATAAAATCTCGGACGGACCTACAAACGGTACATTTAAATTATTGATTCTGAACAAACTGCACAATGAATGCTTACTTGGACCAGGCCACCTCGTTTGCAAATTGTCTCACTGTCATGTTATCCCATTGTTCGGCGTGAGGCGCTTTCCACGGTGCTTCAGCTGGAATCTTCGCGTTAAAAAAATACAATTTAATTGCTTTTAAATGGTTGTAATTAAATCAATTACCTCCATTCCCATTTGATCAATCGTTCTGAACATGTTGTTCATATCCAAAATGATCAAAGGATTCCACGCTGTAGGGTAGAAGGAGTTCTCGAATAACCGGCGCGCACCCTAGAAACACGATTCTTTTAATCAAGTTAAATGAAACTAGATTACCACAAGTTACTTACATTTTTCATGTGAACAAGTGGCTTGTCTTCTTTCACTTTGTACGTTTCAACATTTAACTCTTTGGCCAGTCGCAATATGTGGTTCTGTGTTGGACCCACATACGCACCTCCGATATCAACGTATTTCACTCTTGGAGGATCCTACATTTCCGAATAAAACGACATTTGTAATGTTATTTTAACTTTTGTCGAATATGGCATTTGGAATCTCATTAGGTTATTTCATTAGATTAGAGTTGTTTGGGTTTCGATCGACGCACGATTTCAATTTGCACGACCCATTCATACACAAGTGCTCCTGCAGCCAAACTGATTGAAGGGTTTTGTAATTCTCCCCCACCGTTCCTCTTTTGATAAAATTCATTATTGATTGATTCGGCTCAGCTGTTGGGAATTGGAGCGAACATAAGCCGGATGCGACATCAACAAAAATTCACCCGATCATGCTTAGATCAACAAACTAATTCAACTTTTCAACCTGTATTTGAATTGCAGCAAAAATACTCAAAAATTATATTTCTTTTTTTTTTTTTTCTTTTTGTAATTCAGAAATTAGATAAAAACCATTGAAACGTGAAAACATGATGATAGATAACAAATGCAGCGAGAACATTTCCTTAACATTTCAAAACTTCCTTACCCTTTTTGTAAATGTCCTTCCGCCAACTCTATCCTGGGCTTCTAAAACTATGACATTTATGTTCGCTTCATGTAGTAGCTTTGCAGCTGTCAATCCTTTTTAAAAACAAAAAAAAAAAAAAACTTGATAAATAATAATGATAAAATCGTTTAATCTCATTAACCAAAACACTAATGCAGTTTAATAGTGAAGCAAGACATTCAAGTCTCATCCCATTTTTCTCATATCAAAAAGAATGGATCGATCAAAAATGAGCTTAATGCATGGAATGAAGCATTCCCCGCACTCTGCTCACATCCATCCTCGATCTTACCATAAAAATATCATGTTTTGCCATAGCAACATTTCCTGGCACCATATTTCAAAGAAATTTCACAAAACACAAAGTTTTTCTAACGTGCGAATCAAAATTGCGTCAAAGTCAAAATTGGAAAATGTAAACTTCAATTACTGGACATGCCATATAATTTTCGAATTGATGGTAACACATGTATGATAAATATGACTCATGTAATTCTTATTTGAAGCACGCGCCATACCAAAATGTTCGCGTGCCAAGTTCCAAGTTGGATGCCCTTTATGCTATTGCTGAGGGACCTTCACAGAGCTGTTGTGTCTCTGGAAGATCAATATCTGCCGGGCACCAATTTGACGAACTAAATAAAACTGCTTCGGGTGTGAATCATTCCACTTGAAATTAGCGAGGGAAAGCTCCTTTTTAATCCCATCCAATCTAAATTCCTGACACAAATAAGACAAATTTAAGAAAATATAAAAATTCCTGCTCGTTGACAAGTCACGCGTTTAAATTTTCCCCATTGCGAAAACAAAATAATTTTAAAAATGTAAAAAATCAAAAAATCAAATAAATTAATTAAATTGTGTGAAATCAAGGTTACGTTACATGATCAATTCAGGTGTGATAAATAAAGATAATAATGTTCAACTTTAAGAGATGTTGTATCTGGGCTGTTAGTGTTTGTTTTAGAAGTTTCACTTTTTTTCCTGTTACGTGACTATGAATGCCAAAGTCGATTAAGATATGAAGACATCGAGAGGAAAAAAAAATCCCCATTAACGTTTTAAGTAAATCACGAGGAAAATAAATCTATACTTAATTATTATTTAAACAAGGACAAATGGCGTTTTAATATTTATTAATAACCTACAATTTTTATATTTAAGACCATGACACAAAGCTACTTTAACGACCTCTTGAAAAAAAAGATAAATGTGAAGATTCGCTTGTCACTAAAATTGAGATTTATCGTGTCCGATCACATAAAACCATTTCTAAGTTTCTGAGCGCAGGTCACGGGACTAACGGCTATTCGTGTCCTCGTGCTCACGGTGAAATGAACCGCAGGATGTCACAAAGGTCATCTATCATTAAATGAGATTTCCTCATACACTCAAGGCTATCCTTTTCAAGTGTGAATTCGCTATATAATTTAAATAAAACCACCTAATTAGCAATTAGGTGATTTCACTTTAATTACATATCATGAAAACGTAAGTAGCCAAAACAAGTGAATCCCAAATCCAGAAAATAAAATATTTCCAAAAAAAAACAAAAATAAAAATTTCGTTACATAAAAAGCAGTTATCCTTCACAAAAACAAATTTAAAAAAAAAAAACTACAAAAACAAAAACAATTTATAAAAAACGGCAACTCATAGCGAATTAAAACTCACCACTGATTCCACCTCCTATAACAACAACCTGGGCTGTTCGTTCCGTTGTCATGGTCTTAATTCAATAGCAAGGTACGATGATACTAGTTGGATCGCAGCTTGGATCGCAGGGCAGCTATGACAGCGAAGCTGACGCCGCCCCTCGCTAGCAGCCGGTCCAGTTCACTGCGAGTGAGGGAGAGAAAGTCCGAATATAAATTCCTCTTTTCAATGAGAATCGGCAATAGAAAATTGCTCACCTGTTACACGTGATTGTTAAATGTTGATTACCGATTTTGATAAAAATTCTTGGCTTTATATATTTTTTTATTGTTCGTTTAGATTCGCTCGAAAAAATGTAGTTCGTTAAATGATAGGAATAATCGACTCGTTCGTTTCACTACTTAAGTTTACTTAAATTGAATCATACATGGAGGCTATTTTTCCCAAATTTGTATCGAATGAAAATTGTAAATAAAACGAATGCTATTGCAACAAGATAACGATTACATGTCAAAACTTCCATCGGTAGTTGCTTTGTCCCTCGACTCGGTCCACGCTTTGGCAATGGTTCGTTTCATTTCATCGTCACCTTCGTCGTACATTTTCTTCATCATGTCCATTAAACCGCGGCTCGGATCGGCTTCTTCGTCCATTTTCGGTGCTCTAAGCAAAAATATTGTTGTTATTTCATTTCGTTTGGATTTTATCTCTTTAATTACTTGGAATCCTTGGCCTTTTTTTCTTGTTGCGTGATATGCGACCAATTTTGCATTTTTTCTTTTTTTAACATAAGATTCACTTGGTCATTTTTAATCTAAAACAAAAAATTGAATTTTTAATAATTCGTTTTTAATTTTGTTATCTTTGTTTACTTTGTAGAAACTTCCTTCGGGCAAAATTGGGTACATCAAGTTGGTGATTAAAAGATTATGGTTTTTTCCATTGAGTCCGCGTACAACTAAATCCATTGATCTAGAAAATAAAAATTAAATTTAAATTTCTCAATTTTATAATTTTTAAAGTCATATCAACGTGATGATTACTTTGGAGTAAATTCGCAAACCACGTTGTTCGTTACGGTGTGCACGTCTGGCAGAGTAATATACAACTTGACGAATTTATCCGACTGATCCCAAGCTGAAATAAACATTAAAAAAAAATTAAATTGAATTATAACTAGTAGCGTTTTGCCTTTGTTTTGTTACCGTAATTAGTGATCTTTGTGTCGTAACACACGGTTGATTTCGTTTTGGTTACGGGTTTAGTTGTTTCTTCGCTGGAGATTCGTTTGGCCTCCTCATCCTGTCTTAAAGTAATTAAATCTGTCTCTAATTTGCGAATGGAAAGCGACAAAATGTCGGTAACTCGACTTCGTGTAGCTTGATTGAGGAGCGATTTCAATTCTTCGATATCCTGAGTTAACTATCAAAAGACGATTTCATTAGAACTTGTAAAAATGGAGTTTAATACGGTAAATTATTAAGCGTTACCTCGACGGTTTTAGCTGACGACATTATGACGAAGCTATTTATTTTCAGTACAATACAATCAAACGTGAACACGCCGGGTGATAGCTGAGTTCTTTATGTTGATGCGCTTACAACGTTCCGGGTGAGATCCGACCAGAGAATTCTAGATGTGGTAGTCTCGCGGAAAAACAATCGGACGTTTTTGATTGGTTAAAATTAAACATTTTTATTTTCACCCGGGAAATTTAAATATTTTTATTTTCTAATATCAGCACAAATATAGACATATTCATTTGTTTTATCTCTAAGCCGTAAACGGTAAAATGTCGGAAAACCTTAAATTGTGTGCAGATTCCAAATAAACACCTGTCGTTCCACTCAATCCCAGTGGCAACGAAGAGAGTTTAGAAATCCATTCATTGTCCTCATAATTATAACATTCAATCTTTGATACAGTTGCTTCATTGATCGAGCACTGGCCTCCCATCACATAAAATCGGTTAGCTGAAAGTGTTTTTAATTTCTTAAATTGTTTCGTTGACCAAAACAATACATTCTACCAGCAACTCCACAAAACATGTCATGTCTTTCAATTTGCAGCGACACATCACTGATTACCCATGCCTTATTGCTTTCTTCCCACACATCTATATCTTTAATACTAATAATCTTATTTGCCTTCTTCCCTTCTTTCGCAGTTGCTCCACCGATAAAAAATAATCGGTCGTTAATCACTAATAAACTCGCAAAACAACGAGCAATGCGTAGGGGTTTCATTTTCAAAACCCTAAAACAACACGTAATGTGTATGTAAGGCTGAATTTTATTAATGAGTAATGTTCTACCGACTTTTTTTTTTGTGGGACAAAAAGTTCGCACGTTTTCAGCACGAGTGAAAGCGAGGTTGAAATGTCTTCACCAATTCCTCCGCAAATTAGAATCATCTTGCGATATATCGCGGTACTCATCGCCATTCGAGGATGTTCGAGAAATGCTACTTCGGTCCAAATATCGGACGCGGGGTCGTAACACTCGATCGAATTCAATAAACTTTATACATTTAAAAATTCAATTAAAAAAATAACGGAATAAATTTTAATTTTTACTGCCTTACTGGTTAAACTTGTCCATTCCTCCTATGGCGTACAACAAACCATCTAAATTCACTGTTGAATGACAAACTCGTGTAGAAATCATACTCGTTTTTTTACTCCAACGTCCGTCGAAACAATCGTAGCACCAAACGGTATTAGTGGCTTCAAAATTGTTACCATCGCACGTATTAGAGCCGGAGCCGGAGCCGCCCGTGTAATACAAACACCCGTGAAGAAGTGCCGCTGCTCCGTGATGGCGAGGACCAGGCATGTAGTCCAAAAGACCCCAAGAATTTTCATTGACATTGTAACAAACTAAGCAATTACCTAATTTAAATCAATATAAATCTAAGTTTTAAATCAATTAATTAAAAAATTTGAACCATAGTTTTTATTTTTTGTTGCCGGATAAGGATCGATTCCACCAGCAAGAATAAAATAGGAATTTAAACCAGATTTGATTTGTTCATCGTGTTTATTTATGTTTGAAGATTCTGGTGCGTGTCCTTGGTTATGACCATCGTATGATGACATGCCTGAAGTTGGTCTAGGCGAATCAATCTCGACTTTTCCAAAATGGTTATTTGAGTTTTGCCTTATGTTATCGTCGTTAACTTGAAATTGCTCGTCAATATACCTCCTAAAACAAAATTGTTTATACTTAAAAAAAACGTAAAAACGAGTTAGACGCACGTAAAACTAGTTAAGATGGCTTTTTTCGATGCTTCGGATTTAGCTAAGATTTTTATAGCATCGAAACATTCGATCACTTCGTCGTTAGAAAGACTTCTGACGTCAACAAGCTTCAAAATCAGATCCAAGTCACGTTGTCGCGCATTCCAGTTATGCATACACCAAGAAAGAAGCGCGGAAAAAACATCTGTCGGTCTACAAAGAAAAGTTAAAGTAATCAAATGAAATAAAAGTATTTTTTAACTGGCAAAAAAATAACTTTGCTCCGACGCAATACTGGGATGAAAATAAACGCGAGACCGACTCGGTGTCGTATTGTAGAAAAGCATCGCACTGAGAGATGCTAGAGATTTTACTAGGCAATAACTCGGCGACACACGCCGATAGCAACTCGTGCTGTGATTTTTCGGCTTTTTTAACAACAGACAATGGACCTTCGGATATTAGAATTGTCGTAAGAATACTTTTCAGTTTTTTACCAAGAGCTGAAAGGATTAAAATTAAAATACGGAGAGAAAACGATGGAATTTATAAATTTACTCGGTATTTCTAGCTTGTTAGCAACATTCAGCACGAGAGATATATTCTCCAAATCTATGTCGAGTTGGGTAGTGTACATCCAGTTAAGCACTGTGCTAAATGCGTGCGAGTCAATTCCAGTCAATACGATGCGTTTAGTACTTTTCGGCAAAGCGGTTAATTTGCGATGAAACCAACGACTCAACGCCATGATTAAAACTCTAGAAAAATGTAAAAATAAATAAATGGTATAAATAGCATTTTTTTTAAATAATTTTGTACTTGTGACTCCGAAAAAGCCTTTTACCTACAACGATGTCAACATCACAATCGAGAGAAAATTTTTGTGAGTTGCAATCACAAACTGCATTCTGTTTTCGTAAACGTATAAGTTATTAGAATTAAATATTTATGGTGTTATACTTTGCTTTCTTGAGTTTCTGTGTATTTTTTAAATTGTGTTTGCGTGCATCGGTTTTGTGTTGTTTGGTTTTTTTTATATTTCTGTATAGAAGCGTGAAGTTGTCGAAATTTGTCCTCAATTGTTCGTTTTCTTACGTGTGTCACCGGCACCGCCATACATTGTAACTGGTAAAGAAATTACTACTTTTTTTAACAATAAAAAAAAAGATTTCGGATGTTTACTTTCTTTTTAAGTTGATGCACGTCGTCATTTAAAGTAATCCTGTCAGAAGACAAAAACAAAATGGTTTAAAAACAAAACTAATATTTTTTGTATACCCGAGGTCATTTCTTTTCAATAGATTGACAACGTCTTCCGGAATAGGATAATCAAATAACTGAAACGGATCTTGAATGTTTAATCCAATCAAACAGTTTAAACTGCTTTCAAACAACACTGGATTATTTTCTCCATATATAAATTTTGGTCCGCAAACCTATAAAAAAATTGCATCCAAAATAAATCGAAGAAAAATCGAAGAAAAATTTACCAGTGATGCCGTTTTCTTGTGTTTAAAATATTCTTGCGTAACACAAATAGAATCACGTTCAGTAGTTTCATCCTAAAAATACAGAATAAAACTTAAAATACTAAAAAATAAATAAAATCTGACCTCCAGCTTAGTTCCCCATTCATATTTTTGCGTTCGCAAAAATACATAACTTAAAATTTTGTTGGCAAGATGATCCTTCTAAATAAACAATTCAAATTTAAACTAAACGAAACCAACAACGAGTCATCCTACTTAACTGTTTTATATTTCATTTTCCATTCTTCGGCTTGGATTTGCCAATTGATAACACTACCGCATCTTTTGACTAAATCTCCTTTGTCGTCTTCCATTTGAAATTCAAACAATCGAATCCAACAAAACTAATTAACATCCTAAAATTTTTATTCTACAATTGTTTGAATAAACAACCACGCATATAATAATTTTCTTTATACCAATGCAATTCATTTCATTAGCCTAACATTATAAAAATTATAATTTGTTTCGTGACTTTTGCATTGACAGATCACAGCATATGCATGAAAAAATTAAACAGTTAATACGAAGGAACAATTTTAAAAACATATCATTGTATATTTAGCAAAGGCAAACGTGCCGTAGAAAATAAAAAGAACAAACTTCGGTATAAGTATAAAAAAATAAATGTAAAAAAATAAATAGGCTCCGAACTAAAAAATAAATGGATATTAAACACAAGAGCCGAATAAAATAGCAGCAATTTGATCGTTTTTAAAAAGCAAAAATTTCATTTCCTTAAAAAGCCATCAGGTCATCCGATGTGAGGATCTCGACAGCGACTTTCCCAGGAGGTTTTGGATCCGTCTCGGGATTTTTTGCTTGCAGGTCTTTATCGATCATCGTTGGACGCGAATCTTCATTTATCGGAGCGGGAAAGTCTGCCTTTCCCAGAAAAGCGTCCCTCATTTTGTTGTTGTTCCAAATCTAAACACACAAACATCTTAAAACCAAATTCACCGGTCAATATATTAAAAAATATATACCTCAACTGTAATTGGTTGCGCCACATCTCGTCTGTAGAATATGCAACTGGCCTTCCAAATAGGATTCGCAGAATCCTTGACGATTGGAGTGCGAACTGAATTACCTTCGCATTTAACGATAGCGTACGGATCGATGGCTAAAATACAATATATAAAAAAAAATCATTTTATTCCTGTTTGATTAAAATATTGAATTAAAAAACTTACTATCGTCAGTCGAAAGTCCAACAGCTCCATGAATGACTATTTCAGTGACAGCTACAGCCGGCTTAGCGCAATTAAACAGTCCCGGACTTGGAACTTCTTTTTTCATCTCTCTGTGGAAAAACGAGCCATCAGCAAATTTTAACCGAAACAACGAATTTACGTACTTGAGCGCATTGATCGTGCTAGAAAATATACGAATGATGAATTCACCCTCGTGCCCAGGTTCAAAAGTGGTTGGAAAGACGACGTATCGGCCACGTGGAAGCGTGCATCTCAAAAACACATTACGTGTGCGGATAAACTCAGAAGAAGCCATCATTTCTTTAAAAGTGTGTAATCGATACTTCCGGTTTAATTCCACCTTACAAAAATAAAATTGTACTAATTTTTTTTAAACGATTTTTGTTATTTTTTTTATAAACAATCCTACTTTCATAACTTGAAATCCAATGGGCAGATTGGAAATTCCTTCGTGTCTCTTTTCCCGAGCGTCTTTTTGCTGTAACATTATCAAAACCGTGTCTTCATCTTTATCGACGTCAAAACGGAACTGGAAAACAACAATAATTGATAAACATAATTTTTTAAAGTTTATTATTATTATATCATTTTGATAAATACTTGAGGATTTCTTAGAAAAGTGTCTTTGTTATTCACGCATCCACCAGCTCGGTCCAGGTTTGATCCGGGGGCACCCTGCACCCAAACACCTTTCGAGATTCCTTCGCACCACGTCTTTGTAAAACTGAACCAACTCGTGTTAATTAAATGGCAGATTGACAAATCGGTAAAATGAGCGCAGAAATCATCAAAGGTCATCCTACAAAATAAAATTATTTAAATTAAGTTTTAAAAAAAAATTTAAATAAATACCAAAATTCTCCATCGTCTTGAAAAGTCAATCCAATTTTTTCTCTTTCACTGGTGGAGATCTGAGCCCACTCTGGCGAACTAGAAAGAAGTTTTGTCAGATGTGACACACCGTAACACCACACACTGCTGTAACCAAGAAGAGAAATTCATGTGAAGATACAAAGGGCACCAAGTAAATGCGAGTAATTACACCAATTTCTTTTTAAAATTTCAATTCTCCAAACATGAAATGAGGAAAAACTGTTCTTGCAAGTGATGACAGTAGTGTTTACTTCATGCCACGATAATCTCACATGAAAAGGTCTAAACTACAGTAATTTAAAAGCATTATTTTGTGTCTAGAGTGCGTTAGTGTGTTAAAAAATTAGATTTTGAAGCAGAAAATTAAAAAAAAGTCGTGTCAATACCCGTCACTGAACGGTCCGTTCCATTCTTTTTGACCCCACGGATTGCGCAGTCGCAACATCGGCAACTTTTGACCTTCAGAAAAAAATGAAAGAAGCCCTGCACTCTCTCCAACACTAATTTTTTTTACACTAGTTATGCCGTAAGCGTGGCCTTTAACGAGACCAACTGCAGTCCGAGCTTCCATTTCCTCCGCCGAAGTGATCTATGATTACAATTCAAAATTATTCATCATATAGTTGCGAGCGTATACGATTAAAATTACTGATATAGCAGAACACATGAGTGAATGAGCTTGAAATTCTTTGTATACATATTGATATAATTCGGCTCTCTTTGCTTCGTCCGTCCTGTACGGAGCTAAGTCCATCGATTCTGCAAAACCGCTGGTAAAATCCACCAACGCGTCGCATAAATTTCCACCGTCCAACGCTTCGTACGTCCCGTGGATCCTGAAAACATTTTCTTAATATTATTTGCTAAATAACTGGCATAAAAAAAATTTACTTCGCATATGCTTTCTCTAATAAAGCCATCCAGAACTCGTTTTGTGAATACGAATGAGCGTAAACAAGTTCGCCGTTAATTGTAGGCAAATAATCATCGATGACGACATCCATCCATTTGCCGAAGCGCCAAAATCGAAAAACAAAAATCCCGCAATATTTCTCGGGGTGTTCCGAATCCCATTCTTGTTCCTCGTGGTTAGTAATCACCTAAAATTTAATAAAATAATAAAAAAAAAAAAAAATAATTTCAATTAGCTGTTACTTGTTTCCATAATTCCTTTTCTGAAGCCAATACTGAGCAGGCGGCAATAAACCAACAATTTCCTAACTGACCCTGACTGGCATCTAATCCGCTGATGCCGTCCACAAAAAGGTGCGGATCCGGCGATAAATCCTGTCAAATGTTACGTAAGGATGATATTTCAAAGCCTCGTTTGTGGATTTAGACTAGACGTACTTTAGGACGCTTCCATTCCACTTGGCCTACGTAACCTTTCTCAGAAAAAAACATGGAAGCATCAGTGGGCGGAAAATGTGGATCATCAAACAAAACTCCTCGCTCTTGACACTGTTTTTTTAAATCAGCATAATTTTGGTCGTAAAGGCGTGCTGTACCCCGTAGGAATGTGTTCTTGAAATAATTCAACATCTAGACAAATTAAATTGAATTAAATTGAATTAAAACAGTCAAAAATATCGGACGTACCTGAGCAAGTAGTTTTTCGAGACTGACGGCAATTAGAGATCAATACGGTGCTTTAAAAGAGAAATATTTTAATCAAAACATTATTAAATGTAAACAATCTTAACACTGGTGAAGCAGATGGTAGATAACCGCAATCAAATTGCGACGTTAATACCTATTAAAGTGGCATTAGGTACACAAAATATTGCGATTGCAGTGTCATGCATGAGATATTTTTTACATCAAGGTTAGTCCAGGATTGTGCTCTTGGGCCAATCAAAGTGCGATTTAAATATAATCTGCGTTTAGATTAGAGTTGTGTCGTTGCGGTGGATGGTAAACATTACCTGTCTGCTGTCTGTTTAAAATGCTTCGAGGTAAAATAAGTTTTGGCTCGAAGAATTTGGATTTTTTGAAATAAAACACGCGAACCACGCCTATTGACGTGTACTATAATCAATTTTCCGCCTGCAGACCAAATTTAAAGGCGCATGCTCCGTGAGAAATGGATCTGGAGGTTGATCATTAGACCCAAAAAAAATACTTCGTTTGAAATAATTTTTACATTTTATTGTAATTTTCGCAGAAATAAAATATTTCGAAAGTAAAAGCAGAAAAATTGAGAAAAATTAAAACTTTTTTCGGTGCGCATGCGTAGATGATACTACAACATGCTCGCTTACAAGCAGACATCATTTGCTTAAATTCCAGTTTCCTTACCGGTAATGAATCGTAAAAATCGGTGCATTCACGACTTGAATACAAAATATCAATAATAACAAATAAGCTCGTGTTAAAATAGACAAAATGGGAAATTAACAAACCGTTTTTTAACATTAAATAAATTCTTTCAGGGTTATTAAAAGAGAGAGATGCCTTTACCAGATTTCATCACATCTTTACAAGACAATCCATATTTTGGAGCTGGATTTGGGTTGTTTGGAATAGGTGCTGTGCTAGCTGTAGGACGAAAATTTAGCCAGATAGGTTCGTCGCTATTGCATCACCAAATTGGACTAAAATAAAATAATTTTACGTTTTACCTTAGGGATGATTCTTTTTCGACGACATTACATGATCACTCTCGAAGTTCCGTGTCGTGATAAAAGTTATCAATGGCTGCTGCAGTGGATCACTTCGAAAGCGGCTACGAAAACGCAACATCTGAGCGTGGAAACTCAATTTCAGCAACACGAAACTGGAAAAATATCAACCAGTTACAGTTTCATCCCGAGTATCGGATCTCATTTCTTTAGGTAATTTTAAATTTTTACCATTTTTACTATTTTCACCCTACAATAATATTCAACTCAGATTTAATAAGAACTGGATAAGAGTCGATCGCAATCGCGAGCAACACACACTCGATCTTCACCTGGGAATCCCGTGGGAAACCGTCACGCTGACGTCTCTAGGCAGAAGTAAAGAAATGTATTACGAAATATTGGAAGAAGGTATTGACAAATGCGCGTCGATTTGAGCTTATTCTGACCATCTTTTCGATACATTTAGCACGGAGAATGGCTCTTAAACAAACGGAAGGCAAAACCATTATGTACACGGCCATGGGATCCGAATGGCGCCAATTCGGACACCCGAGAAAACGCCGTCCGCTTTCATCCGTTGTGCTGGACAGAGGAATTGGCGAAAGAATTACCGCGGACATAATAGAATTCATCGATAACCCTAAATGGTACATGGATCGGGGCATTCCGTACAGAAGAGGCTACTTGTTATACGGTCCTCCTGGTTGTGGGAAATCCAGTTTCATGTATGTCCATCTAATTTGATGTTATCGCGTCTGTAAAATAATTAACTGAGGGCGTTTCAGAACAGCTTTGGCTGGAGAACTTGAGTACAGCATTTGTGTTCTTAATTTGAGCGAAAGAGGACTGACTGATGATCGTCTTAATCACCTTTTAAGTATTGCCCCGCAACAAAGCATCATTTTGCTCGAAGATGTTGACGCTGCGTTTATTCGAAGAGACGAGAACAAAGAGAGTACGTCTTAATTTGTTTATTTCGATTACATTTGCCTTTACAAACGAATTAAATTTCAGCTAAAGCCGCTTTTGAAGGATTAAGTCGAGTAACTTTCAGCGGTCTGTTGAACTGCGTCGATGGTGTAGCTTCGGCCGAAGCTCGCATTCTTTTCATGACTACAAATTACATAAATCGGTACGGTAAACGGATAAATATGTGACATTATTAACTGATCCGAGTGTCATTTCAGCTTGGACCCGGCTCTGATTAGGCCCGGTCGCGTTGATGTCAAGGAATATGTGGATTACTGCACTCCGTATCAATTGGAAAGGATGTTTCTTAATTTTTATCCCAACCAAAGCGACGAATCGGTGCTCAAGTTCGTGGATCAGGTGCTGAGACACAAGAGGAAAGTGAGCCCTGCAATGATACAAGGGCTGTTTTTGCAACATAAAAACAACCCCGAGGAAATAACCGATGTCAGTCAGCTTTGGGAACCGGAAGAAATGGAGAATTTGAGTTTGCTCGATAATAATATTTCACTGAACCGTGTAGCTAGGAAAATTGTTAAAGCTGAATGAATTAATGTCGTGAAATAAAAATGTTTTTAGCTAATTTTTTTCGCCTTTTAGCTCATTTTTTTCGCCTTTTTGCTCGCTTTGGCCGCAGCTTTTGCTTTAAGTCTTCTTTGATTCATAATTTTTTTCAAACTTCGGAATTGGCCCAAAAAACGACGCACCATTATAGCGCGCCACCAACATTGGATCTATAATTATAATAACGGCGCTCGTTAATTATTTTAATGAGTTTTTACTAAGTTTTATACCATTAACACTGATCTTTTCATCTTTTCTTCTTGCTCGATTCGTTCTCTTTCAGCCGTCTTCGCATCATTATCTTCTTTAAGCACTTGTCTGTATTCATTGTACTAAATAAACGTTTTAATTACGATTTACAAAAGGATGACATCAGTTCTACCTGTTCAACGAGGCCATTGTAGATTGAAAGCTGTTTGTCTTTCGCAATATGCAAATCTGCAATTTTCTTTCCATTTCCTTCGTATCCGCGTCATATTTGTCGATCCAATACTGAAGCTTATTCTCCATGCATTGATAGTCGTAGTTGCGAAACGACTCCACTTCAGTGTGAATTCTTCTCTCGTCTTCCATTTTTAATTGAAGTTTCTATTATCATTTAAAAATATAAAAATAAAAATACGAATTTAACAAATCACGCACACCTCAATTTTAGTTTTCAAATCTTCCAACTCATTCCTAAGTTTCTTCCGCGTTTGTTCAATGCGTACTTCATCACGTTTCGCCGAATATTTCTCCGATACGATGTTATTTCTTTTTGTCTTCTGAATCACCGTCTAATTAAATGGCATAAAATTGAGTATTTAACTAACAATTTAGTTAATCAATCAAACCTTGAGACATTTTAATGTTTCTTCAGCCTGCTTAACATTTTCCACTCGACTTGTTTTCGCTTTTTTCAATTCCCGTTTCAAAAAATGTAATTTTTCTTCACGAATGTCCCGCCTAAATATAAAATTATTACTATTTCAATTAAACCCGGGCATGGAGGTTACTCACTTCAATTCGGTTTGCACTTCTTCTAACTTCAACAACTTTTCTTTCTCAATGATGCTGACTAACGAATCGCAAGTTTGTTTCGTTCGTAATTCGTCTAACATAACATTCAATACATTTTCCAAGTACATCCTTAGTAAAATTAAATAAAATCAATCCCCGACGTCACTTAAATCAAAATGCGAGCATTATACCTTCCCGCATGAAAAGTTTTCCATTTCACTACATTTTCATCCGCAATCGTAACTAGATTGTGCAGACCCTCGGGAAACAACGAGTGACATTCGTTGACCACTGTTGGCACGCCCTCGCCTTCATCAGCCACAAATAAATCATCAGAACGCAGTGGTGGGGCCAGTAAATTCAAAATATCCAATTTATCTAAGCAGTCTTCCAAAACAACCGAAACAAACGCGACTTCTTTCGCATCCATGAATAATTATTCTAAAAAAAATATATATAAAACAAAAAAAAAATAAATAAAATCACTTCTCTTTTATTCCGTTGCATACAACACTCAAATGAGCAAATTCAAAACAACTCTTATTTCTTCTTCTTTGCCATTTCAGTTCTTTTTTCTTTCATAAATTTACACAGTCTCTTGTAAGGACCAAGAAAATGGCGGACCATGATGCCTCGCCACCAAGATTGTATCTAAGATAATCAAAGGGCCTAACATTTGGTATATTTCTTTTTTTTAAAAATAAGTCATGGACCGACTCGAATGGCTGCTCCGGTTATTTTAGCGTTAGCCGATTTTAGTCTTTTCAGTTTTTCCTTTTCTCGCCGATCTAATTCTATTTCCGCGTTGTATTTATCCAGCTGTAAACAATATTTATTTGATAAGTTGTAAATATATTCGTGGAATTCAAATATTTTAACCAAAAGGGAAATGTGTGAAATGCGATCCATAACAGACTGTTTGACTGACGTTAAGTGATCGATTTCTTTATCTTTCACTTCAGTTTCTCGTTCATGTTTCTCCATCCAATACTCCATTTTTTGCTGCAATATCTACAAATTGCGTTTGTTTTTTTTGTTCTTTTTTTTTTTTAAATTAAAATAAAAATTAATTAGTCATCACATCGAAATTTGTCTCAATAAAACCGTCGAAAGCTCGATTGATTCGTATTTCTTGGTCAATTTTATCTCTAACTCTCTGCAATTAAAATTTGTCGACGAAATTTAAACTGTCAAATTGCCATCACCATTAAATTAAAAGAAAATTTACATCTTTTCCCAAAGTGATGTTTCTTTCGGCAGTTTTCAATTTCTTTTTCATTTGAAAACTATTAGCATTGCACTGACTAAGTACATATTTCTCCTCCAAACTCGTTCGAACTTTCGCTTCGCGTAACTGATCCTACATTCAACACAAAAGGAAAACCAGAAAAAAATGTTTTTTTTTTACGTGCATTTTACCACTAGTTTAACTCGCACGCACTGACAAACGCGTCACGGTATCATTGCATCTCCAAAGTAAATGCTCTTTCTCTTCTTTACTCTTAGCCAAAGCTTTTCCTAAATTCATGATTCGCAGATTCAGAATATGTTCTCTGTAAAACAAAACGAATTACTCAATTTGATACAAATTTTGTTCAAAAAAAAAAAAATAATTTAAATTTACCTTTTAATCACGGCTTCGTACTCAGCCTTTTTTACCCTTTCAATCTGAACGGCCTCAAGTAAGATGTTGTAAGTGTTGTTACATTTGATTTCAGTGAGTGTTTTTTGCAACGTATCTTCAAGAAAACTTCTGTTTAGAATGGAAAATAGATTTAGAAACTAAAAACGAGGATTATTTTGATTTTTTTTTTTTTTTTTTTTTGACCTGTCTTTTTGCAACTTAAAAGCGTCGTCGTCAAACGAAGCTTTTGTTTGAATTTCATTTTTTAAATTTTTTGGAAAAAGTTCGTGCCGGGACTCTTTGGTTCTGACATTTGGGGCCTGTTCGGCAGTGACTGAAACTACAGCAGGGAGGTTTGCGCGGACCCCGGATGTGGGCATAGGGACTGGTAACAAACGACCAATTATGTGAAGTCTGTCTATGCTGTCTTGAATAATAGCCGCGGCACAAATTGATTCCGTGTCATCAAGCATTTTTGCTGAATACAGAAAAACCAAAGGAAATGGCGAAATGTGGCTTACCAATAAAGACTAGAGTTGGTGTCGTTCGTTTCTATGGAAACCAACTCTAACCGCAGACCGATGCACAAATGTTGACAAAATTATATATATAAATTTTTGTACGAAGTTAATAATTTATATATTTTAATTATTGAAACTACAATTTTTTTTATTGTAAAATTGTTATTTGATATTAATAAAACCTAAGCAAAATTAATAACTAAAACGTAATGTGTTTTACCCATAATTCTTTTTAAATTTCCGGCACATTCTGAACTTCCGGCTGCCGTGGAACCATTGGATCAGTGCGTGTTTTTGAAGACACATCACTTTGCTATAGGTAATTTATGAAATTATATAAACTAACAAAAGCAAAATTACGTATCTAAAATCATTAAAAAATACTTTAAGTTGCTTTTGATATTATTTGTGTAGTTTGATCGTAGTGGATGGCGTAGATTACAAAGAATTTATGTGGCGTGTCTGTACTTTTCTAGGTAGTAATGGCAGACGCAGATAAGAAGAAGAAACCTGAAGGTAAAAAACCTGAGGGAAAGAAACCCGAAGGCAAAAAGCCCGAAGGAAAAAAACCCGAAGGAAAGAAACCCGATGGAAAGAAACCCGAACCCCAGCAAACTGCAGCGAAGAAACAGCCCGCGAAAAAGGAATCGGAGCCCAAGAAAGGACCGAAGGATGTAAAAAGGGTTAAGGATTTGAAAGGCGACAAAACCGCTCCCAAAGAAAAATTGGGAAAAACTGGAAAAATCGTCAAAGGCTCAAAAGTTGGACCAAAATTAAAACCGCGATTGGGCAAAGATGGAAAACCAAAATTAGGCAAAGACGGAAAACCAATAATGAGAAAGGAAAAGCCGCTAGATCCCGATTTCAAAGCGAAAAAAGAACAGAAGAATAAGGAAAAATTGGAAAGGAAAGAGAAGCGAGAGAAGGAGAAACTGAATAAACCAAGAGCACCCAATGAGGCTAAACGACCTGGAAGGTAAACTTATCCATCACTCGTTATAAATTCCATTTTTAAACGTATATTTTATAGGTTATACGTCAAAGGAATATTCGTTGGGTATAAACGTGGCTTGAGAAATCAACACGAAAACACCGCGCTCTTGAAAATCGATGGCGTGTTTACCAAGAATGAGACCGTGTTTTACATGGGTAAAAAGTGTGCTTACGTGTACAAGGGTAAAAAGTAAGTAGAAAGTTAATCGAGAAAGCTTAATTAGCAAGAATTTGAATTTTTAAATCCTATTTCAGTAAAACTCGTGTCCCTCATCATGATAAACCAAACAAATTGCGCGTCATTTGGGGTAAAGTAATGAGGCCACACGGTAACAGTGGCGTAGTGCGGGCTAAGTTCAAGTCGAATCTTCCGTCTAAAGCTATGGGCCGAAGGATAAGAGTGGTAAGGATTAATTTAAAGAAAAAATGACTACAGTTGTTTGAACTATTATTTTTTTTGTTTAGATGATGTATCCGTCTCGAATTTAAATGGATTTTAATAAATGGTGAATAAAGAGATGGTACAAAAAAAGTTTCGCGTTCTTTTTATTATTTCAACTCGAAAAAATATAGTATATGCACGGTATAACATTTGAATAAAATCTCGCAACTTGATGTTAAATTTGTAAAATAAAAAAGAAACATAATAAGCAATTACTTTCATGATTTTATGACGCAAGTAATTATGCTGCGATTGCCGGGCGATCAAACCAGATTTGAAAATCGACAAAAATTCAGTTTACTAATATGACACTATTTACAATTAATCGTTCTCGTTGTTCAAGGACCTGGGTTTTTGTTCGCGTACATGCGATCGATTTCATCTTGGTAATGGTCTTGAATATTTTTACGCTTGAGCTTGTAAGCGGCAGTAACCAAGCCCGAATCGGGCAGCCAGGTGTCGGCTATCAGCTTAACCTTCGTTGGAATCTCGAAGTTCTGTAGGCCACCTGTCGAGAGTCAAATGAAAAATTAATTTCAAATTGAAATGTTCCGTGTCGAATCGAACCTTTTTTGCCTTGCGTTTGGAGCATTTTTAAGACTTCATTTTCGATGTTTACGTCGACGCATAATTCTTCGGGGGTTTTGCCTTCTATGCCGAGTTTCTTTCCCAACTGCGCCAGCGCTTTCAGATTGGGCGTGATTAAGGCCACCGTGTAGTTTTGTGTACTGTCCGCATACACGCACACATTTTCGACCACATTGACGGTCTTCAATTCGGATTCCACTTTGCCCAAGGAAACGTATTCGCCAAACTGAAGTTTCACCAAATCCTTTTTACGATCTACACGAAAATCCATCAATTCAGAACAATTACTTAGATCTATCGCTTCGCTTTCTTTTACCAATTATTTTGACTGTGCCGTCCGGAAACATCTCTCCGATATCACCAGACCTGAACCACCGCCGTCCATCTCGAACAAAAAAATCTTCGTTTGTTTTTTCAGGTAAATTGTAATAACCCAGCGTCACATTGTCCCCACCGATCAAAACTTCTCCTCGGGGATGAGGTTTATCCGTCGCGCGGTATCCTCCTAACAAAAACATTTAATTAATTAATTAATTAATCAATCAATCGATTAATTACGTTATTCTACCTTCGGCCCAATCATCGAGTAAAAGATCGCAACACATCATCGGCGGCCCAACGCGTCCTAAACTTCCATCTTCCACTGTAAATGCATCGAAAATTCATTAATCCGAACGGTTAAACCGAGATAAACTTACAATCCATGACAGTAGCGCACGCGGTAGTTTCTGTCAAGCCGTATCCTTGAAGAAGAGGACAGCAGAAACAAATGCGAATAAACTCGTGAGTATCTGGGGACACTGGGGCACCACCAGTCACCATTATACGTAGACGACCACCTAAGAGGTTTTTAATTTTCCTGAATAATAGCCTGAAATGCAAATTTTAGTTCCCCATCGGTTGGTTTTGTCGTTGTTAGTAAAGTGAAGCGTTAAATTCTCATGCGAGGAAGTGAGTGGAGCTTACAAGTCAAGTATTGGTGTAGAATAGCCACGTTTCAAAGCACTGCTTTTGTAACCGTATGCAAATTCGAAAAATTGTTTACTGAAGGATCCACCAGCATTTACCACCTCCATCACAGTTTTGTACATTCGATCGAGAATAAGCTATCAGAAGACAAAGCATGCGTCATTTAACCTCCAAAGAGACCCCGCAATCACCACCAAGAACCGATTAAATCATTTCCAAACTAAAATATTACCGGGACGGAAGTCATGAAAGTTGGTTTTAAAATCGTCGCATCACCCTGCGTTCCTTTCTTGATTTTGCTCGACTGTTAAAACAAAATGTTTTTATTTATACGCAATCGATCGTACCATTTTTAAATCATACATTATCAGATATCGTGAGTGGAGAAGAGTAACCGATAGGCACCCCATTCATAAGGCACAAAAATTCTAATTAAATAAAAAAAAAATAATAATTAATTTGTGGATTTAATTTGTTAATTTCACTTAAACCGACCAGCGGATAACTCCAAAACATGAGCTAATGGAAGATAAGCCATGTATAAATCACCCGGTCTGTGTGAAAATCAAATTAAGAATAAAAAGCACTTCACACTTTGCGGAGCACACAATCAACTCACCTCACGTTAACGTATCTAGTAAACGACGATAATGTAGACAACAAATTGTTATGAGAGATCACGACGCCTTTAGGAAGACCCGTAGAGCCACTGGTATACATAATAATAGCAATATCAGATCTGGACGCTGGAGTTCGACCATTATCTATAGAAAAGTTTAGTGTAATTTCAAATCAATTCCAAAAATGTTTCGCGCGAACAAAATCCGTTACATTTAGTCGCGTTTTCCTCGCCGCGTTGTTCGATGGACTTGAACGTGTGAATATCCGCCTGTGTGGGATAACCAGCCAAGGACGTTTCTTTGAATCCTTCCATAAAAATGATGTGTTTGACATTTGGAGTTTTTTCGAGGAGATTCTAGAAAGAATTAAAATCGTGTTAATTAATTATTCACTCGGATTTAATTTACGTACTTTAAATTTAGGTAAAAGTTCGTGCGACGTTATGACAACGGTTGCCTGAGTTTCGTTGATGCCGTGAACGATGGCTTCTTCGCCCAACGTGGCGTACAATGTCACAACTAAAAGTATTTTAGAAAATTAGACGCAATTTTGTGGATTTCTACGACTCAATTTACTCGGGATATTGTAGCGAAAACAGGACAAGGCCGCGACGATCCATTCGGCTCTTGTTTCCGCAAACAACACAACGTTTGTTTCATTGGTGGCATTTGGAATCAAACCTCGTAATCCGCGCGAGAAATTTTTTATTCGCACTACAACTTGTTGGAAAGTATCCCAATTGTAACTTCCGAGAATAAACTATCAAAAAACAAATAAGATTAAATTTTTTTTGTTTTTTTTAAAAATCGTTAAAAAAATTAAGCAAATTTACTTTTTTGAACACTTTTCCATTCGGTTGAAGCTCGTCCTCTTCGCCCAACACATCACGTGTTCCCAAACAAACCTCATCCGGATACTGAATCGACAACATTTTAAAAAGTTCGTACAAAGTATTCACTTCATCAGTTATCACTAATTTCAGTGGACTGAAACTAATTTCGTGCCTGTACGGACCTTCTGGCTTACCCGTCACGGATCGGCACTAAAAAAAAAAATAAAAAATAAAAATAAATCAAATTGTTAATATAAATCAAATTCCGTTTTACCCGTCTTTTCGTCTCAGCACTTCGGACGAGCCACGGTTTCTGTATCCCGTAGTACACCGGCCACGTTATAAAATCGTACACAAAAACAACTACTTTGATGAATACGATGGCTACGGATATCCATGTTTCTCGATCGGTTAATACTTCTTTCATTCGATGTACCATTTCTAGAATTAAATAATAAAATATTATTAAAAAAAAAAAAAATTAATAAATAAAGTAAAAATGAAAAATAATAAAAATCGTACTCTCGGTTTGCATGCAATTGTTAAGTTTTCGGACGAGTGTCTTCATGTCTGACCCGGTTTGAAAACTTGCACCTGAATAACTTTAAACCAGAGGTTCGATTGAAATTGATAAGTTTGAAATTTTTTTGACGTAAAAGAAAAATGATCACGACAGGGTGCGAAAGTTCACGAAACTATGAAACATCCTGTAAATTGGGTCCGTTTACGTTACGTCGAAAGAATGTCGCAATTTCTCACGAAAAAGTTTCCAGACATTTTTTATTTATTTTTAAAAAAAATTAAGCTCAAACAATCAGATCGAAAATAAATAGCATTTATCTCCTGTCTTTCAATTGCAGATAGGAAATAAGGTGTTCCATGTCTGGTTTAGATTACTCATCTAAGAAAAGAGTTTTTTTTTTTTTTTAAATCTGCGTAATAAAAATCCTAATAGTTTTGCATTAGAATTGAGCACCTGCAAATTTTTGAGTCACGTTAAATTTAAATTTTAAACTGCCGCTTTTTTTGCAACACGCCATGTTAAATGATATCATGTGTGCAATTGTGCGTTTAAAAAAAATACTTTTAATCTGCTCGTATAACCTTGTAATTTGTAACACGTATGATAAAACACTTATTAATCAAATTTACACGAGTCTCGCCACTATTCGCGTTATGCAATTTCAGAACTATCAATAACAAAACGGAATCATGTGAACATCGAAAATTTAAGAAATTACTGAAAGTTCGCGCTGTTATTAATTAAAATTTAAATTCAAGCGTCATTTTAAAAATTTTAAAAATTCAAAAGAACGTAGTATGACTCAATATTTTCTAGATATAAACAACAAATTACGTAATGATTTGGGCAATAAAATGTTCAGATTTAAAAAAAAATTATTATTTTTTAAATTGATGTACATCAATCAATCAATTTCAATTCGAGTTACACGGAAGGAAGCTGTTTAGCTTATATTCACAAACTCAAATTGAAAAATCATCCGATCTGATCTAATCATTAATTTTCGTTCTTTGCGCAGGCATTCAGAGCGGATTCAAAAAAATGGGCAGCTTGAGTTGAGGAAACATAAAAACATTACAGAGCGTGAAAGTAGGTCAAGTACGACGATAGAAAGTCGTAGCATAACCATTATTTTTATACCTCCGATTGCAAAGAAAAAAAATAAACAATTAACGTTTGTATTACTTTTGAACAGTAAAAAATAAATAAAAAATAAAAAATAAAAGAAAGATATTCAAACTGAACCTAGTGCATTCACTCGTCTATTTTTGTCCATCCAAAGAGGACTGGAATATATAAACCAAAATAACTCGTTACTTCGATACCGACGACAATTTTTAATAGACGCAGTTAAAGACATCGCACATGCGCCACTGAGAATTGTGAAACATGCACATCACGCTATGACACGATTAACAAGTTACTTTCAAATAAAAATTAGATGTTTTAGGTGTTTTGTAAATAAATTCTAGCTAGGTATAGTAAGTTTTTACCTCGATTTTTAAGTCCTTTCAGAGGCAATGTGGAGAGTTGAGATGTCCTGTTTTCACTTTTGATTTTTTTTTAATCTTGGGAGGAGTTCCCACCGATGTTTTGTGATAAAAGTATTTAATGTTACGCAAAGAGTCAGGATTCAAACCGCGTTATCGTGATATGATTTCTATGTACACTTTTGTAATCTATTATTTTTTTAAATGGTTAGCGGTAATACCACCGTCTGCAAATTCTTCAAGATGTTCCATAAGCTTGTCTCTAAAACCTGAAATTACATTCAATGAATTTTTTTTTTTTTTTTTAAATTTTATGTGTCAACAACATTTAAAACTAAATTCCAAATTTTAAATTGTGTTTGGCAAAAGATTTTTTTTTTTTTTGATAGGTGAATTGAAAGAAGAAATAATAACTTTTAAATTTGAAAAAATATCACTTTTTAGAGTTACCAAATCAACAAACATGGCGGCAGATTCAGTCGGGTGGCCCGATGATGAGACAGAAAGCGAGACGGATGATGATAGTTGGTTCTACGCATCAGTTAAAAGGTAAAAAATTAGAAATTTAGCCAATGCTACGCATTATGATTTGATTAAAAATATATATAAATCCAGATTTATTGCATCAAATGGATTAAATTTAATGCCTACTGCCTCGTCTCTCGTCACTATGGAGACTAAATCCTCTTAGCATCCTCATCATCAGCTTCGTACAATATTTCGCTTCCTTTTTCGCAGATACAGAAATCTACAAATGTTTGATTTGCAGCAGTCAACCCGAGTCATAGAATGGATTGGACATGAAAGTAATAAATCAATATTTTTACGCGAAAAATGTATTAATATTGGAACTGTTTATTTTTTTTATAGGTATTTGTGTAGCTGGCTTCGACAATCCCGATCGAAATGAAATATTAGAATTATCTGTGCCTGAACGTTTGCTACCTTCCCCTACCGAAGACGAAGTGAGAAATCTTTTAGTTGAAAAATCAATATTGAATTAAATAAACAATGAAAAATCTCCCAATAGGGATTATACAAGGAAAGAGATTTTAAAATGCTCGGTGGAGGATTTACAACCGATAAAGTGTGGCATCTCAAGCACATTCCTAATAGCACGTGAGTTAAAGTACCCATCAAACTATCAAATTGACATTTTTTGCTTTATTGAATTTAGAAAAATAATAACTTCCGAAACCGGCCAAAATTCCATTCATATTTACCAATTAGGACGCGATAAATTGGGTGAATAATCAATAAATTAAATTAATTGAGTGGATTATAGTTTTTATTAATTAATTTTAATTTTTTAGATGTGATCGAGCACGTAACCGAAATAAAAAATCTAACAACAACTCAATATCCTTCGTATAAATAGAAATTTGTAAAATGATAAAATTGATTTATTCTTAACGTTCTACATCCGAAAACCCCGTGTTTGACATCGATAAATTCGGCCAAACGGCAGCATTTGGTACGCGACTTAATGATATTTGCACCGTTGATCTCGATGTGGGCAAAATCAGCAAGATTTCCGAACAAAACGACACGAGCATAAGTCAAATTCACACGTTGGAGAAGAATGTTATTCTAGTGTGCGCTAAACCGACAGGACAAATTTACACGATGGATGCGAGGGAGCCTTGCGCAAAGGTCCAATTATTTGATTAAAGAAAAATAATTAATTAATTTAAATTCTAACGTTTCAATAATTTTTTTAGGCTTCTCAATCGGCTGTGATAGAAACAAATAGCAATGATTTAACATGGACAAGTGCAGTAGCTAAGAGTAGTTGGGAATACATCGTGTCGGATGGTTCAGGCGACGTTCCGTCCGATGTTGCACTAACCGTTATTGGCTGTTTGAGCAGTACGGGCAATTTTGTTCGTTTCGATCTACGCAATCTCAAAGAACCCTGTGCCAGAGCACAATTACCACATAAAATGCCAAAAGATGGAGACGAGTCATTTCTCACTTTGAAGGTTTTTATATCTACATAGAATAAAATAAATCGATTTCTCGGTTAATAAAAGACATTTTCTCTTAGTTCGCGCCACTCAACCCGGGGATAATTTCAGTATCTGGTAAAAAAAAAATAAAACATTAATTAATTTGCTCATTTTAAGTTATAAATTCATCCGAATAGGTTACGACGGAAATGTGTGTATATACGATACCTGTCCTTGGCATTCGAGCGAAGTTGTTCGTGGCAATGTGCCATGTTCGGCGCCATTGTTTATCCACGACGGACACGCGATCGGTAAGAAGGGTCCGCCGTCTCCGTCTATGGTGGTCATGTCTCATTGCTGGCACCCGCTTCTGCCCAATGTGGTGCTGTCTGCCGGCGCCGATAAAAGTCTCCACGCGTGGGAATGGCAAGTGGAGCCGGAATAAAGACTATTATTATTATTATTGTTATTACGTTGCCATTCCATCACGCATATTTTTTTGTTACTTTCAGTATTAATTATCGTGTTGTCTTGTACTTGAAATATTTTTATATTGATTTTTTTTAGTTATGTTTGTCTCGATGTATAAAATTTACACTGGTTTCGGTTTTGCAAACGAAACGTTGTGTTGGTTGTGGCATTGAACTGCGGAATCTATTTGAAAAATGTATACAGTTTCGATAATTAATTGCATAATGTAAATGGACTACGAACAGGGTTATATAATAATGGTTGACTTTGCTTTTAAGTTTTTAGTTGATATGTAAATGTTGAATAAAGCCGATCCAATCCAAGTGAACCGTGACTGCGTGCAATCGATATTTGTTTGGAGTAAACAAACCAAATGAACTTTGGAACGTTAGAAGACTTCGTGGACTTCGTGGATCTCAATTTAATCCTTCAATGCCAATTCCTTGTAGGAAAATGATTAGTTGTCACGCTTCGACCACGTGCGAGAAATAACTCGAGTACGAGAAAAGTTGTTTACCAATACCCAAACTCGAATAAAACTAATCTGGAAAATTTATTTTGGATTTCAAAAAAAATTAATCTCGATTTTAAAATGTTTTTTTTTTCTTCTTTTCCTTTTGAAAACATCATAAAATTTGAAAATTGTAACGTTCCTCGCAGCGTTACCAGACTTTGGGAATTGAGTGGTATTAATCGGCCTTCGCGGGTCCATCGGTTCATGCGACCAAGGAATGACAAACTACAATAAGCTCGCTTAGTTCAACATTCAATCTCTAATTGCTGCAGTCATTGAGTTCACAAACATGCTGACTGACGAACGTCTTGCTTCTGCTCTGGGTGTCAAAGTTGGTAAAGTTTACCAGGAAACTCGTACCAAGCAATACGGTACGCCCGGCAACGGTAATTTCCAACCGCAAGTGAACGAAGGCGACAATGGCCGCGGTTTGGTCGTTTTGGAAGCCGGCGAAACAATGGCGCGACGTCCAAATTGGTCAACGTCGCAAGGTCCTTACGTGGGAACACTGACCTACATCATCATTTTAATTCTACTCTCGGCCAGTATTTTTGGCTTGGAGGTTTATCGCATCAGAGAAGTCAATGTTTTGACCGACCGGATGGAGTTGGTGCACAATAATTTGGATTTAATACGCAATCAATTGATGATAGCCGTAAATATTTTGAAATACATTGAAATATATTTGTTTATTTTTAATGTTTTGTTTAAAGCAGATGGCGTCTCCGCGATCCGAAAGAGAGTTCGTGGATCTGATTAAGTCGGCAAATGCGTTGAAAATAACGGAGAAACCACATACGGAATATCACCACGCACGGAAAAAACGTGATGCGAGAAAACGGGAATAAAATTTAAAGATGGATTAGTAGTTTTTAAGATGTATACGAGGAAGGAACAGCAGGAAATTGCTCACTAATCCGTACTCCTACTTGAAAACCCAAAATAGAACAGGTAGCTCATGGGAACTAATTTGTTCCCTGTTTCTTAGAATTCATTTCCTTCGACACAAAAAGAAAAGGAAGAAAAAATATATATATATATTCTGTTGAAAAACTCGAAAAATAAAAAAATAAAAAGATAAAAATTGTCCATGAAATAAAAAAAATCGAAAAAGATTTTTATACTCTATTACTGCAATAAAAAAATAAAGAAAATAAATTGACTTGTATTTTAAACATATCTCCTTTGTCTCTGATTTCGCCAAAAAAGATTCATGTCGAAATGTTGCGATAAAAGATACTTAACAGTTCATCGGTAGATAATTAAGTTTGACATTTTTTTAACAAATAAATATAATTTTATTTTTTTAAATTGAACTTAGAACTGATTATTATAGACACAAATAACTAAAGATAAATTATGGTGCAATAAAAACGACACTAAATCATTGATTTATTGCTCTCAATCTCAAAGGATTAAATGTTAGCACGCTTTGCATGCACATTGACCATTCCATTCACAACTTGACTTGACCATCCGAGGGAATTAAGTTAGATGATGGGAGGAGACAGGAAGTTTACAACAATCAAATTCCACAACTCTCAAGAGGGTCTTCCCCTTTTTTTTCTTCCTTTTTCAGAAATAATTCCAGGCAGGTGCGATTTTCTTTTTAAAAAAAATAAAAAAAAATAAAAAAAAACCAAATAAAAATAAAAATAAAAATAAAAATAAATCTAGAATCAGACGTGTAATTAGTTATAATTTGATAACAAACTACAAATTAGCAGTCTGGCAAACCTGACCTTGAATCTACTTAATAAACTTTCTTTCAAATTAGTCCAATTGAAACCGGAGATCGAGCTATGAGTGGTGAAGGAACAACAATTAACAGAGGTACCTAATGCGCATGCGAATGGCGCGCAGCTCACAATTGATATCCCAGGTGCTGTGGTCGTCGAGTTAAAAGATCCCATTCCACAGGTGTGCCAACATGACCATCGACACTAAAACCAACCTCGGCCGAGCTAAGCTTCCATACACGGTCGCTGCAGCCTTCAAACTATCGTGGGAATTAGTTGGAGCGCGAAATATAATCAAGGCCTTGTTCCCGCTTCTTCTACTGCTGGCCCTGCTGCTGCTTTTGGTACCGGTGTCCGTCGTACTGTATTTGAATGCGAAACAAGACGCCAAACTCAATGCCATGTACGAACAGGTGCAAAATTTGCAGCACGAATTGAGCAATTTGCAGAAAAAATGCGAGGCATTTGACCACGTGCCTGTTGCAATTAATACTGCATATTTGGTAAATATGGTTTAGAAAAATTTAAAATTTAAAATTAAAAAAAAAATTTCTATATTTTAAACACTACTATCTATATCTAATCAGCATCGCATATTAACCTAATAAATCAATATTAAATATCAGCTTCCGTGAACCGTTATCTTGCAGAAAAATGAAACTAAAGAAGTTGAAAATATGTCGACGGAATTCCAAGCCTTTGCCGCGAATGAATCGCAAGATCGTCACGAAGTTTCTTTGAGAAATCGAAGAGCGGCGTCGAATAAACCGTTAATTGCGTGTCCAAAAAGTAGTTTGGTGTACGAATATATTATTTTTTCAAAACAAAAAGTAATTTTTTATAATTCATTTCAGATGTGGTTGCGAAGCAATTTCGTGGAAATGTGTTCCAATTCATTCCCAGCAATGGTACGGACCGGTTGAAAAATAACACGATGAAACATCACCAGAACTTTTACGTTTTCTTTTAAAGCAGGTTACGTTACTATTTGGAAAGAAGAGGTTTGGTGCGACGACACTAAAAGCACGAAAATAGTTTGGGACAAAGACTCGGGAAATATAAAAATCATGGAAACGGGCATTTATCAAGTCAATGCACAGGTATATTTGAAAATAGGAAATTGCCAGGTGTCTTATTTCTCAATTTTTTTGGATTAAAAAATGAATAAAATTATAAAAACTGTAAAACTCGACACCTGGCAACCCGAAATTCTAAATCAAAGCCGAAAAGTGTAAATAACTTGTTTTTTTTTTTTTTTGCGCAGTTAACTTTCGTGAGGTACGATGGCATGGCTGATTTTCAACTGAAAGTTCAACCGGCCGATACGAATTTCCAGGTGGTAGTGAGCCAATGTAGCGTTTCAAAGAACCACGAAGACACCGATATTGCACCGACAACATGTTCGACGAGCCTACTCTTGTGTTTGAACAAAAACGATCGGCTTTTTGTATTCGTGAAGTTGTCCGATCTCATCGTTAACTTGAACAGTATTTCCTCTTTCATCGGATTGGCTCGAATTTCCAAATTGCGAACATGTCCCCATATTACAACCATTATTTCAGAATCGGACCATAAATAACGTGTAATAATAAGAACCATCTTATATAATCCATCTGTAAAGCTTTCTCACCTATCATTTTTATCCCAATTTTAATTTTTACATATTCGATTTTGAATTTGTTTTAACCAAAATTATATAAACAAAAAAAAAAAAAAGACTGTGATTTGTTATAAAAAGGCCTAACTGTGATAAAAAGATAAAAAACAAAAAAATTTAAAAGATTTGTTAAGTTTGGGCTTTAAGTACCTCAGGAAAAAGCGAATTGATATAAAGTTTCTATGTCACAACATTTAACGATTGATTAATAAAAGATTTTTACAATTACACTTCGTTTCCTCTTAACGGTATCCGCGATCCCACCTTTTCCCCAACCCGTATTCATCGAGCCATTGACGTCACAGTGCAAATCATCTGGGAGAAGGCTATCAACTGGATGCTCCGTCTTCTAAGGAGGGAAATAAGCATCACAATTTGGTTTTCTATCCAAAATGACAAAAATGGGCAAGAGGTTACAAACCGTAGCTGCTGTAACGTGCATGAAGTCACTACTGATGGTGTTTAATTTCGCATTCTGGGTAAGCAAATCGAAACAATAATAACAACATTTCGCAATCTTATAACAATCCACACGAAAGGTAGGCTTCTTCCCCACACACCTTAAAATCAATTTAACAGTAAAACAGTTGCAGTTTCGTATTGACGTCATCACCAACGTCGTTAAAATTTGGTTATTTATTTGTTTAATACAATTTTTAAAATTAAAAATCGCTCTCCCATTTCCACACCTTTCGCGTGTTTTTGTCTAACATATGCTCGTCAAAGAATGGAGGAAAGGGAGCATGAATAGTAACGATAAGACTAATTTATATATCCATGGATACCACCCACATGCTGAAAATAAGCCATCTGTTCATTAAATGCAACAACGAACCACTTTTTTTAAACAAATAAAAATGTTTGCTCACATTTTGTGCATTTTCTTGTCTTTTCAGTTAACGGGAATAGTCATATTAGCTGTTGGAATATGGATGGAAGTGGAGTTGTACAAATATATGGAACTGACCACTAATTACTATTCAGCTGCACCTTACATTTTAATAGGAACAGGTGCAATTATTATCTTAGTTGGGTCTTTGGCGTGTTGCTGCACTGCAAAGGGACAACCTGTACTTCTTTATCTGGTTAGTTTTTCAATTTATACAATTTAATATCGTTTATTAAATTTTTTTTCTCTTTATTTTTTAGTATTCAGCTTTTTTAATTGTGGTGTTTGTCGTTGAATTAAGTGCTGGAATATCAGGATATGCATATAGGAGCAAAGTAAGTGAATGTTGTATAATATTAGGTCGATAATTATATCGTGTGGTCTGGTTATTTTCGATAAACTAATTTAATAGTGGTTTATATTTACACCTAATTTAATTTTAAATGACGTTTGAGGGCTCCGAGTCCTGACAAACAAACCAGGAGACCCGTGACTTCATTTACTGCCTTCTCAATATCACACATATTAACTAATTAATTTCCTAGAAAATTTTTTACTCGTGATCAACTGATTACATATTTAATTTAATTTAATTTAATTTAATTTAATTTAATTTAATCGTGTTCTTTTGTAGCTTAAAACCGGTTTCAAGAGGGGTTTAAATGAATCGCTCGAATTGTTTGGAATTGATAGGACAAAAACTGAAGCTATTAACATGTTACAATCGCAAGTAAATTATAATTTTTTTTTCTTCTTTGTCTTACATTTAAAAAAAAAATAAAAATTACATAGAATTTTTTGTTGTATCTTTTAGTTAAAATGTTGTGGAATTGACACGTACACTGATTGGGAGAGAACTCGTTGGAGTAACCATACAAAATCCGTTCCGGAATCTTGTTGCGAAGCTCGCAAGTGTCACCACACTTATCCAATTCACACGAAGGATATTTACACAAATGTATGTAAAAAAAAAAAAAAAAACTCAAGTGTTAAAAAAAATTATAATTATCGATTTTCTAGGGTTGTTATGACAAAGTAGTGGACTTTATAAACGGCAACATGGGGACAATTGGAGCTGCAGGTTTGGGAATTGCTTTTTTCCAGGTAAAAAATTTGAACTTTATCGCTTTGTGTATAATCTAATGCCTAATCCGCATTAAACATTTCAGTTGGTTGGTGTTGTCCTCTCCTGTTGCTTAGCAAAACACATTAATAAAGCCAAATACGAACAAGTACCGTAGAATGACATATCTACATGTTTACACTGTCAAAGGTTCCCAAGTTAATGGTATGTGTCAGCACGTGTGTAGCTTTATAACATTTATTTAGTCAATAAATAAACATAATATATCAAATGTTTTTGGGGAAAAAAAATCAAAATCGATTTTAAATGCATGACAAATGTTATTATCTCGTTGTTAATTCTTTTTTACGTCCTTTCTTGGGATGCTGGTTTTATCTTTATGTTACGTTATTCAGTACACACCCAATTACAATTGCAAATTTTTGCTGGTGTAAATTTCTGCGACTAACTAGTACATATAAATAGATCACATTTTTGGTGTCATTACTTCCAATTTTATAAAAACCTTTTACGATTTTTAAAAACCTTAAGGTTTTCCTTACTGTGACGTGTGTAAGTAAACGGTTAAAAATATTTAAAAATAATATCGAGGTTGTATAATTGCACTTAATGACTCTTATAAGATTGTACAAATTAAAATAATAATAATAATAATAATTGCGATTTATCAGTATGATATTTGAAATATATATGAAAATTTGAATTGAAATTATATACCTAATAAGTTACATTCAACGGCAACTACACTACAAGGTGTAAAATATATTTCAGAAAATTGTACCGTTTTGAATAAATTTATGTGCCAAACATCTATAGTTTGAAGTTTCGATAATTTTGTGGACTCACCTTATCGCATCGCAATCGCAAATTCGTAACAGCAGTTTTGAATTCCTGTGATTGAAAAGTTGATTACAACAAAACATCTAAAATAAAATATATTATTTGCTAAAAAGAAGTGCCCGATGTTAAATTACTGTCTGGTTGCAGTCGACGTGTTGACGCAGCAAATTTCAAGTAAACATGTCCCGACATGTCTAACAAATAAGAAAATCATTTTTGAAAAACGTGTGGTTTCAAAAACTGCCAATAGAATTCGCCACATTCTCAAAACAGGACAATTTATTAGTCTCGACGTGAAGTGAACGGTTTTTTTCCCGACCGAGTCGTTGTCTTTTAATTGTGGCAATTTATTTTAATTTATAAGGTGAAATAAATGTTCTTTAGTCTTCGAAACCTTTTTTCTCCCTTCTTTTTTTATTTAAATAAATGACATCACGTCAGGCACGTGGCGATGCACACAATGCGTCACGAAACCTAAAGAAAACGTGCCTATCAAAGGCAGCCTTTGAATAACTCATGCTACGATGATTACATATCGCGATAAAAGACCCCCTGCACAAGTGCATACAAATACCATTTCATGGCTCCCTAACGAAAAATAATGGACTCAACTTTTACTTAGATCAACTTCCTTTTCCCGAGTCGTAAAAACCAACTGGACTTCTTACAATAACAATACAAGAGGCCCCTGCACCGGAAGTAGTCCTACCTACTTCTCCCCACTCCTCTAATTCTTAAAATGTCTAAATTCTACTATTGCCACCTTCCATTTCCCCAAACACAATTTAAGCCAATATGGAAGAAAGCCAAAATTCTTTAAAGTTTGAGTGGGTGGTCTTTTCTCTCTCTAGCTCTTTCATTCTTTGCTTTACCCTCGCTCTATTCTCAAATCTCAACGTCCCCTTGCCTTTTCAAGTTCAAAGTCTCTTCTTTCCCCTTCAACTGCTCGTTGTTAAGGTCAACTAGATTTTTCAACCTAATTTGCACATAGTGGTTGTTTTTTACTCGCTCGTATATTATCAATAATTAATGATTTCAAGTTTTCAACTCTTATTTCGAATGTACGCTTAATAATTACGACATTTTTTTTCTATTTTTATTCAACTTTGATGGCGATAGGATGATATATACGTACACAATGCTCGAAACTGGTTGAAAGTGGAGGAACGGGAATACTGTCATCATTATTCTTTCAGTCTTTTCAAAACTGACAGACCGAGGGAAGGGAAAGAAAAAATAAAAATGTTTTTCTCCTCTTTTCACCTTGTCAAAGGCTTTTAAAAACACGCAACCAGAGATGATTAAAGTAAAAAAAAAAAAAAATCTCCATTCCTTTACGATAAGGACAAATGGAATTTAATACCAATCCGATCGAATAAAATGCCACAAATTTCTCTCTCATATTTTTAAAATGCATTCACTTACTTTACTTTACTTCGCTCTCCGTTCGCTGCTGCGTCTACGTCTGTCACTTAGATCTCATCAGTTGCTTGGCAACCATCAACTGCTCGTTCTATCAGGTAAATCTCGAGACTGTGTTGATGCAGCCCTAGAAAGTAGGCGATGGTAGTACAAAAAAATTAAGAAAAACAAGTCTGGCGTGTTTTTTTTTTTTTTTTTGGCTCAAATAAATTCATTATTCGTAAGAAAATTTTTTTTTAATTCAATATAATTTAAAATTTCTACTCCAAATTTACAGAAACAATTGTCGTTGTATTATAAGAAGCTAGATTTTTATTTATTTATTTATTTATTTATTTATTTATTTATTTGTGTTTTGCGAACTGTTAACTAAGAGTTAGAACGTTAATTTTATATACAATTTTTAATTTGTTGTTAATAATCTGTGATATCAATATATAGACACTTTTATATCAAACATTTCGACATTAAAAAGAAAATTTAAATTTAAATTAAAACAAAACTGAAACAAAAGAATAGAAAAGAAAAGAAAATGCTCGCAACATCTTGGGTATATAAACACACTTCCAAACACTTTTGAGAGCAAAAAGATACATCTCAAAAACTCGGTAAAATTGATTAATTTCAGAACTCCAGCTTTTATTCTATTATTGTAAATAATGACGTACCAAGCAAAGTATTAAACGCCTGCCGTAATAACAACAACACAAAGCAACGTAAACAAATAGAAATTACATTTTCATGGAATTTAAAAAATAAAAAAAAATAAAAGAAAAGAAAAGTATCAATTGGCTTCCATTTTGATTCAATAACTTTCTTTAAAGGAACCTTTCAACGTGACATGCACCGTGACTCATGAGCAATGATTCATTCAATAATTGAGTCTAAATTGGGTATTCATGTTTCTCCTTGCACTTGACACTATTATCCTACATTGGATAAAGTAAAATTTCGTACTATTTCGACGTCCTAAGACGATTATTGTTAAACTGGATAAAAATAAGGAAAATTGGAACGAAATTGTTACTTAATTAGCTTCAAATGAACCCTTTAAACAGTCTAGTTGGTGATCTAAATTGAATTTTGGTTAAGTGCAAAATCCACTTTAACAATTTCTGAGGCTTCAATTTTTATCGCTCGACTTGACTACAGAATTGTGGGCAGCCAATGATGCATTATCCGAGCCTGCGTTTATGTCTGGCTTCCTCTCTCTCTCTCTCTCTCTCTCTCTCACTCTCTCGTCATTATCCAATTAGAAGCATGAACCAAATTTCGTATGAATCCATAATAGTGTGGTCGCAAGCAGAAGAATGAATTCCTTATAAACTCGCAAACATTTATCAAAAGCCAATTAGTTATTTATTTAAAAGCAATAAACAAGAAAATTAAATTAATTTTAAAACGAAACACAGCCTTTAAGAACGAAAAAAAAATCATTTCCCCCCTTGTTAACATCAAATTACATCTAAAAATCAATTATTAAAAAGAGAAAATGATAAATTTTATCCAAATAATATTAATAATAATAATAAAAAAAAAAAAACTCTTGAAAAACTGACTATCAAATACAACACATCCTTATATACATTTCGAACCAATATTTAAAATCATTTTTATAATAAACAACATGGGGATTAATCTCTATAACAAAAATGTTTCTTTTTTTTTTTTAATTTTTAAATTGTTTAATAAAATTTAAAAAAAAAAAAATAATTAAAATCAAAATCCCCCGCAACAAATTACAATGGCATATTCAGCAGAAATATTTAGTAAAAATAGAATAGTTTACGATTGATAAGAAGTCCTTATATATTTATTTTTGCTATTTAACTCGTTTAAAAATCTCTCTTCATCACTCGAATTCCAAAAATAAACCGAATGGAAGTTCCATGATATCCGTAACAAGTCGAAAACTGCAACGCCTTAGTTTCGCGTCTCTCTCTCTCTCTCAATCTGTTATTAAAGCTGTATTTTCCAGACGGATCCTCGATGTCGGTGTTGGTAAACACATTTTTATACAAGGCGAGTCCGGTCAGTGTTGCTGAAAAATAAGAGGGATCCATTTCCCGATTTTTCGCACTAACATTTCATACTGAATTAGCATTCTCTGATGTTATCACAGGTAGAGAGCCAACAGATGTCAGAGAGACTAAACTGAAGACGAAGAATCAAAAAAAAAAAAGAAAAAAAAAAAAAAAAAAAATTGGGACCACAAAAAAACATACTTCCGGCAGTGACGTCATTCCCGTGTCAGTACGTACTAAATATTCAACCTGGAAAATATAAAAATAAAAATAAAAATAAAGAAATGACATTTTTAATAATAATAATAATAAGGAAAAAGTGTTTTTTTTTTTTTTTTTTTATCGGTTACATAAGGAAAAATACAAAAGAGGAAATTATTATTTACTTAATTTATTTACTTGCATAATATAATAATTTATGACTCCATAAATAAAAAAAACAAAACAATTTATGTTTTACCATATCGTACTTAGATTTCACTCCGAGATAATTTTTTGCTTTTCCGTAATTTAGATTGAAGATTAATTATCCGAAAACGACGCAAATTACGCCGTTTCCGGTTGTCCGGCAGTGCATTAAGCCACCATTTTGATTTTTCTGCTTATAAATTAAGATTTCCTAAGTAATCCATCTATCCACATATCAACCCGATATTTCCCAACACGCAGTTACCAAGTAAACAAAAACATATTCAAACGCGCATAAATTCAATAACCACTGGAAATATACATCAAAATATTACACCAACGATTGATTCACGAACAGCTGCGCTCACACATCTCCCCCACCCAACCAACGCCAAAAAAAAAAAAAAAAAAAAAAAATCCCATAAAACAAAGGAAAATCAAGACCCCCCCCCCCCTGCAATCCAATTCGATTCAATAAAAATACTCAATTTTCCCAAAGCAAACTCAAACCAAATTTTAATACTCGATTCAAAGTCTCAACCCCTAAACAAACCCAAGATGAGCCCTCCAAACAGCAACCCAATCAATAAATACAAAAAAAAAAAAAAAAAAAAAAAAAAAAAAAAAAAAAAAAAAAAAAATTATT
>JAQFXT010000272.1:0-50503 GCA_034683725.1 Strigamia crassipes
ACTTCCGCGAACTAAATTGCCGATTGTCATATGAAAGTACGTATTCCCACTACTCCAATTAGAAATGCGAGTAAAGGGATGCGTCACCAATATTTCCTTAGAAATAAATTAACAATTACATTCAAATATAACGTTTAAAAATATGATAATACTACCTTAGTATTTGGATCTATGAGGCTCACGCCTTGTTTATTGATGGCAATTAGTAAGTGTTCGTTATAATTGGGATCTGTGGATTGCTTGACTTCGAAAAACGCCGATCCGAACGTCGGCCAACCGTAAATTATTTTCAAAAAATTAATTTTCGCATCTTCGGGCGACAAAGCGGCATCTTGGTTGTAAGCTGCGACAATCGCTTTCTTCCATTCGTTCGAACTCTGAGCTTTGACCAAATCCCCGGGTAACAATTCTCTTAAAATTTGCCTAAAAATTAGCAGTTAGTTTATTCTGCATTTCAATTCTCTATTTAGCACGTACTGAACAACTTGTAATTCCTGTTTGCTTTCTCCAAACCGCACTCGATAAATTAGAGCCGCCAACTGCGCCGCCTCTTCTTTATTGCACTTGTGATAACCCCGTAGAAGTTTAGGTAACTCCTAGATTTAAAAATGTATTGTAAAAACGTAAACCTATAGTTGGCGTAACGCGATTTTACTTGATGATAATGAAAGATAATGTCGGCATTTCGATCTTTCCCCGGTACCGTGTTGGTCCACAACTTTTTCATGAAAAATACTTGATAGGTAAATTGCGGAGTTATGCCTAAACAAAAAAAACAATTTTAGACGTAAAAATTGTAAATTGCGGTGCAATTCCTTTACCGTCTCTAGTGGGTCTAGCTTTTTTAATCCAGTCGGTTAGATGACGAACGAAATCGAAAAAGAAATCGGTTTCCGGCACACTAATCACCTTATCTGCAATCTTGACGAATAAACTGAACCCTTCCGACCACTTCAAATTCAAACGTTGGGCGATGTTGCTGCAGAAATCTCTCGCTTTTGTGCTCGAATCAACTTCGAAAGCCTAAATTAAATTGTTTTCACTGCACCACACCACTCGGTCACACAATATTTGACAACTCTAACCTCGTCCGTGTCGTCCGGAAAATACACTTTGTGAAATATCTGCGTGGTTTTGTGTTGAATCGCTTCAACTTCCACCTGATGCGGCGGATACTTCCGCTGTCCATTCCTATTACCAAAACACAATAACGCAATCGTTAGACGACATAAGATTACTTGTGTTTTTTTCTCAAACTTCGTATTTACTTGAGTGTTTTCTGCAATCTTTGCAGAGAATCGACGGCGATTGGGTGCCGTCTGGTGCGCAGGAAGAGCGTAAGTTCTCTCATGAGCGACTGACTGCACGCGAACAAACCTGTGGCCAGCCACATCAATTCCCAACCTCGTTCTTCACTCAGCCTACAAACATCATTTGCATTTAACAACGAAGAATGCTAAATAATTGTTTTCTGTAAACCTGTTTCTATTATCCGTTAACTGTTTCATGATTTGGCAATAAATTTCATCTCTCATTATTTCCTGTACGGTAAATTTAACAATTCATTCGTAAAATCACTTAAAAACAATTAAAATTAATAAATTTTTTTACGTGTTTTAAAGGCGCTTCAAATATCTGATCCGTCAACTCATTTCCCGTTCGCGTCCTCTTGGAAGGCAAATCGCCCATGTATTTTAAAGTACGTAAAATAATCATTAAGGCAAAACGAAAAAAAGCACTAATTCACGCTAAATTCTATAAAAAAAGGATATAATTGAAGGCAAAACACGAGTCGCGACTCAGTTCTTCTTTATTGACCAATTTTTTCAGCAACGGTTGCTTGATTGGTTCGCGAAAGTGTCGCCACAAGTCGTCTTTATCTTTCCGTCTCACACTCGAAAGAGTTAAGCTTTTGCTTAAAGATTTTTTAGGCGGCGGTCTAAAGTGGTCGATAGAGAATTCTTCTAACGTGTGAGGCTTTTCGTGTACTTCAACACCATTCATTTGACTCGTGTTCAAAATTCTTTTCTTTTCGCTGCCATCTTGCGTAAAAAGTGACTAAAACAAAATTTTTTTAAATAAATAATAAGTCGATTATAATTTCAAATCCGGTATAATATACCAAAATCTCGACGGACGGCTTCGCATTGGCCGGCAAAACGTAGACGCATTCGGGTGGAAAGTCGCCTTTCTCTCCCGTTCTTTCGCACCGCCCGACGCCCCAACCGGAGTTAAGTACCATTTCACCCGTGTTATCATCCTCGAGAATAATTAAATCTCCTTTACTGAAGTTCAGAGACGAGGAACCATCTGTGCACATTCACAATCTATTAAAAACGTTCCAAATTAATTTCTCCATTAATTACCTATGGCTTCGTATTCCTGCAACGCTATGACGAATCTCGATCTTTTCTTAAGTCCCTCTAAGAAATATGTGACCAAGTCCCGAATATCTTCCGAGTTCGGGCTTTGAAAGGTAAATTCTTCTCCTCGCACCGTAGCCAATGTAAATGTTTGCATCAATAATTTCTCGGCTCTTAATGGAAGAAACAAAAAATTTAATAAATTTAAGTCCAAAATTAAATCGAATTGATTTTCTCCTACTTTTGACTCGAAATTGACGTTATTTCGGGGAAAGATAACTCCAACAAAACTTGCTCTTGGTCGTCCACGACATAAACTCCGGTCCAATTGACCGCAATTATGACATCGTTCTTGGGTAAATTGGGACCCGACGACCTGAACGCTTCGTAAAACCGCGAAAAAAGCAACGGCCACTTGTATTTGGCGTAATTAACAATATCTTCCTTCACTCGAAGACCCCCAGCTTTCTCCTTGTAATAATAACTCTAAAACAACACCAAAAATGATCATTTTCGAATAAATAAAAAAAGCACAAAACCATAAATCTGCAAACCTTTTTAAACGCATTCATCACCAATGTTCCCCACCGCTCGATGCCCTGCTCGTTGCCTTGTAAACAATAATCGGGAATGTAATTCGGCATTAGACCGAGCAATCGTTCGCTATTCATCTCGGTGCCGAACTCTATGTAATACTGCTGCGCGGCTATCATCGCTAAATCCTCCTCTTTGTCGCAACGATATTCGCCGAATTTGACCCCGCGGACCACTTGCTGGTAAATCAGATTGGTTGCCGAATTGTCTTCAGAAGCGTCGTGCCACGGCGTAAATATCTCCTTGCGGAAGAAAAGGCGCCACGGTGCGTTTCGTTCCTGCGCGCCTTGTTCCTTAGCGTATTGCTCGCATTGCGATATCGCGTCCATCACGTGGTCGCCTCCGCTTCCCAACGACGACACCTGAATCGAAATTAATCGTCAGTAAATTCCGTTTCAAGAATTTGTACTTTTTGACGTGACAAACTTTATCGAACAAAGCGATGTAAAGAGAGAAACCAAATTGATCTGTGAGTCCGATTTTATCCGCCAGTTGGTTGCACAGTTCGCGCGCCGTCGTTGCCGAATCCGCTATCAATGTGATGGTGTTTCCGTCCATGAAAGTTATCGGCAACATGAGCGGTTTTTTCGATTTAGTCGCTTGCAATTCGAGCCAACTCGGCGGCTGGTTCCGCACCCCATTCATGAACGTTCTCTTCAACCTGTCCTCGCAATATGGCGCGTAACCCGGCGGCCCGTCACGAATAAACGATCGAAGATATTTCAAAAACTAAAAAAAAAAAGTAAATAAATAAATAAATAAATAAAAATAAAAATTTTATTTTTAGATTTACTTTTTCAGAGGGAGAAAAACAACCGACGCATAGCGACAACAAAATCCAACCTCTAGCGTGCGAGCTTTTACTGTGGTTGTTGGTCAATTGCTTGCAAATTTGGCAATAAATTTCGTCCCTTAGTTCCGCTCGTAGAATTCCATGGCCGATTATAAAGTGCAACTTCTCCAAGTTTGACGTGGGCCTCGACTCTAACCACTGGCTGTAACTTTCGGCCGCATCGTCGTTGTCTTCCTGTAAAGTCTTTCGCATGCTTTCGGTAAATTTGTTTTTTCTTTTGAGGGTCAAAGAGATTAGTTGTTTGCGTAAACTTCGCGGCTTCTCCTTGATATGCTCGCTGTTCATTTGGTCCTGGTACTCTTTGCTTTTCACGATTGACCGGCCCGTAGTTCTGCCCAGCGTTTCCGACACTTTGGTCATGACGGACGTGTTGTCTCGGATCGAACTCTGGTAAAATTTTGGTTCAGTCAAGTCGCCCATGAAACGCAGTATTGTAATCCACAATGCCAACGCAGCCTAAAACAAAAAATTTCAATGAAAAAAAAAAAAAAAAAAAAAAAAAAATGATTGATTTTATTACCATGGTGTCGCCAGATGTGTCTAAGTTTAAAAGCGGCTGTTTCAGCGCTCTTTTCATGTACTGATAATTGACGTTTCCTTGAAAATAAGTCATAGCAAACTTCTGGAATTTATACTCGCTCAAATCTTTCTCATCGTCTACGAGTGTTGGCAAAGTGCCATCAGCATCTTGACCAGTAGAAATGGTTGCTCCATGCGGCGATCCCTAATCAAAACAAACAAACAAACAAACATTCAAATAAACGTAAAATAACTGTAAAACAAGAAAAAATACCTCAAAAATACCCGTAGAGCCGAATATGATGTCTACTATTTGGCTGTGATCAACCGGTTCGTTTTGGGGCTGCTCCGCAGCTTCAGTGACCGCTTTTACCTGCTCAAGTTTTATTTTTTCCACATTTTCCACAAAATATTTGCGAATTAAATAACCCCTACATTGGGCCTGAAAATAACGTTTAAAAAAATCAACACGCAATTTTAATGTGTATAAAATTAAACCTGTAAAGCAGTGACGTTTCCACGTAGTATTTTGAACCGATTTGACAAAACTCGGGATCGCAGAAGAGCCTGGAGTCGCAGAAAGCCGACTCGCATCGCGAGAAATCGTTTTCGCTGCGCGTACGTTCTCCATGTTTTTTGTATTAATCTCGCGCTGCTTCTCATACGCAGGAAACGGCGTCTTAGAACCCAACCTCGAATGCACTTTTGTAAAATGAAGATTTTTCGGGTTAAAACTCGATCTCGTTCTTGTTCCAGAAACAAATCATGCGCATCCTGAAATAGAATGAAGTGAAAAATGTTACTTTTTTTAATTTATTAAAATTGCACTAGTCGAGTTTTGTACTTTTAGAAAAACTTTGGTCTTCCCCAATTGGTAATCTCCTTTGGCGAGAACTTGTGAGCAAATTCTCGTCGTGGCTGAGTAACAGTCGACTTTGTGCGAAGGTGGAACACCGGGAATGAGAAAGCGATATCGATCCACAAATTCCTTAAATGTGTGCCGAATCGGATAACCAGCACGACGAATTCGAATCGTCTCCATCATTCCCGAGTAACGGAGTTGTTTACAGCACAGCTCACGATCAAACATCTAAAATAAAAAAGTAAAAAACATTTAGAATTTATTCCAAGCATAATTTCGTCTGAAATACGATTCACCATGGGTTTTTTAAGCTCGTTTGGCTTTATACACCGAATAAAAAATGGCTGACAATTGCTCAATGTTCTCATTAAACTATCCAGAGACTTTTTGAACTGTGCGCTAAGTGTCGGTGTTTTTTTTCTTGTTTCCGAACCCTAAAATTGAAATATTAATAAATAAAATTTGGAGTTGCACAAGAACTGAATACCATTCCAATATCCTGGTAGAAAAGTGACTGCAGAAACTTATTTGTTGTCAGTTGGACTAATTGTAATAAATCTGCACTAAATGTGTCTCGATTTTTGTCCAAAAATCCTAGATTGAAAAAATTACACACGTAAAAATCTGCGTTTTGGTATTAAACGGACAATTTTTAACCTCTCGAGTCGTAAAACACAACTCCGGCAAAATGATTCAAGCCAAACGATGTATTAATGTCGGATTTCGGTTTCAAATAATTGCGGTTGTTGCCGTGTTGTTTGTGAAGTTTGTTTAACAACGTCTGGTCAGTGCCCTTAAATAAAAAACAACACGTATAAGTGAATTTAAAATCGAGTAAAGCCAAATTTTACTTTAGGGAATTTGCTCTCCTCGTCAACAAGCGACATAATATTCATAGGTCTAATGGCGATCATATCAAGTGCTTCTTGATTGTCCACAAACTCAATGTGTTGCCAATTAATTGCTTCTAAATTGTATTCCTCTTGTTCCAATTTGAAAATATGGCGCACGAAAAACTGCTGTAAATTTTCGTTGGCGTAATTAATGCAAAACTGCTCAAAACTAATAAATTAAACACGAATTAAAAACATGATCTATTAGAAATTTAATATTTGCGCACCTATTGCGATTAAAATTTTCAAATCCAAAAATGTCCAACACACCAATCGAGGTCCTAATGTAGCCAGGAGCTGATTTTGGTTTGTAGATGGCGGAATTAATTTTATTGACTATCCATATAAACATTCTGCCGTAAATGCCCTTGACGAAAGCATCCCTCACGTCTTTGGCCTGTGAGGAATTTAATGGTAAAATGACTGTGTCAACTTGAGCAAAAATCGAACGAGAAGTAAGAGCTTCAACAAATAATTTTGGATCAACCTGGAACAAATAAAAACTGTATAAAAACTGCAAACAAATAGAACATTTCTGGGCCTGCTCAAGAAACTAATTTCACTCTCGTGACATTATAACATCATAACATCATAAAAATGCAATTCAATGCACAAAAAAAAAATGCAATTTTATGCAAAATAAAATGCAATTTTATGCAAAATAAAATGCAATTTTATGCAAAATAAAATGCAATTTTATGCAATGTTATGCAATTTTATGCAATCTTATGCCAATAAATGCAATTTTATGCCAAAAAATGGTAACTTTAGACGTACAAACACTGTTTTTTTGTTGTAAAAATGAGCTATTTTGCATGAAAAAGTGCAAAAATGCCGTTTTAAGTAGTAAAACAATTATTTTTGCCACCCTGAGCGGATTTGGCCCACGAGCCGACCCTGGAATAATATTACTTCTAATAACTTGGATGCTCTGATAACCGGTCCCGCATCTATAACGTGCGACGTATCCAAATTATCCACTACAGCTGCTCTATATTTCACATTTCCTAAATGAAGCATGGCTCCTAAAATCTTCAAAATCTCCCAAATCTCCTTGTCAGAAAACAGGAGAACTTTCATCGCCGAGCGAATGTCGGAAAACTCAGCGCCGTCGTCACGGCCCTCGCAAGTGATGTTCCCACCTTGAGTGAGATAATTGTAATGAGTGGCATCTTGGAGTTCCAGTTTATTTTTCTCGTCCCGCGATAGTCCGCTGAGCATACAGTAAAATATGTGATAATTTCTTTCGTTTTGTGCCTGTTAAAAAATATAAAAATGATTAAAAAGGTAAAAAAATCAAAAGATTTGTTATTCAGTTTTACCTGGCTAATTAACCTTGACTTTTCAAGTAAGTACTGCTCTATCCGAGCGCCTTCGATGATCCCTTGTTGATTAAAATGAATATCAATGTACTTCCCAAACCGGCTTGAATTATCATTGCGAATGGTCTTCGCATTGCCGAAAGCTGAAATTTGAATAATTCGATTAGTTTCAATAAGTAAAGATCTGGAAATGTCAAAACCTTCTAGAATTGGGTTCGCTTCGAGAATCTGTTGCTCGATCCACGAATGTTGACCACTAATAGCAGCTAAAAACTGAAGAATTAATTTTGTACTCTCCGTTTTACCAGCTCCACTTTCACCACTAAAATTAATAAATCAATCAATTATATTTTTAAAGATACTTTGAATTTTTTATTTTTTTTTAAATACCTAATAATCACACACTGATCCTGCGAAAATCGTTTCATATTCGTGTACGCATTGTCACCAATAGCAAAAATATGCGGCGGCAATTCCCCGATTTTCCTATCTTTGTACATTTTTATTTGATCTGCCGTATAAATCGGTAAAATCTGATACGGATTAATAGCCACCAAAATCGACCCCGTGTATGTCTTGAAAAAATGATAAATAAATAAATAAATAAATAAATAAATAAAAATGTTTCTTCAATCAATTCCTAACATAGATAAGATTTTCATTATATCGAATGAGTAAATTCCTCAAAATCCCAGCTTCGTGAAGATCGCCCAGTGATATCATATCTTCCACACCTTGAATCGATGATGGATGCATCGTTTTGATCCTGCGATCTGTTGCAATCCATTGTTCCTGCACAATAAAAAGAAAATAAAAACAAATCCATTAACTACACGCACAATTATATGTAACTAATTGTAAATAATCCTCAATTAAATATCGCCTGACCTTGCCGTCATCATTGATGACCTGAATTCTCCTTCCTTCAGAAGAAACAACCCGAGCACCAATGGCAACATCAAACTCCCTGCCCGAAGACGGCTCGATCCAAATGTAATCTCCCTGCAATTAAATCATAAATACAATAAAAAAATAAATTTAAAAACACAATTCTAATTGATGGTCTGGCAGCAGATTACAAAAACAAATCTACTTAGCACACACAATATTTCCCACATCACTTACCCTAGATTCAGTTTTTGTGTACATTTCTTTTAATTCAATTTAAAAATAAAACTGTATTCAGTTGAAACTGAGTTGAGTGTATCACAGGAACAAGGGACTGACACATCCCAGTCATGCATACTTCACTGGTTTTTGTGTATGGACCTAGTAAGGTCTTGCTTGAGTGACCGCAGCACAACATATATTAATTTATTATTTATTATCTCCATCAAAATGTTATTAATTCAAACAGATAATAAAATGCTTCCGAAATTTTTTGATGTATTATACATTTTTTTTTCTTCTTCCTATTTAATTCGTGTTTAATGCTAGCTTTTATCAATTGGTTAGGCCTAGATTTTGTTAGGCCTCAAGTGAAAAGGGTTTAAAATTTCTTAATTAAATAAAAGGACAGAGGGCAGACAACAGGAAGTAAAGATCACAGACACCATTTCCTGCTGGATTTTTTTTTTGAAACATAGGTAGAAGTGCATAGTTTGTGAATAGCTTAAAGCAAATGGAAATTATCAAGTTGAGTTCCACTTTGTGTTAGTTCATGTTGTTTGAACAAAAGAAGAAAGGTTAAATGTTTTAAAAGAAACGAAAAAAATCATTGGTTTTGAATACAATTTTATTGTTATATAATTAAGTTAATTTTATTTTTTTATTTTTTCCAAAAAACTAAATAAATAAATTATCGTGATAATTTTCGAATTTTATTTTCTGTGGGAATTTAATTTCGTATTTTTCTTTCCTTTTAAATGTATCTTATCAATTACAAGTGGCATTAACATGCTGAAAAATAGAACTGAAGGATTTTCAAAACAGATGACCTCAAATGATTAAAAGACGGGGAAGAGGGAGGGGGATATTCGATTAAATTACTAGTTTCCTTCAAATTGTAATTTAAAAATATTTTATCTTGTAATCATAAAAATAAAATAACCAATAAAAATGAATCGCATGAGGAACACATGGAACAAATTCGTTTCTTTTCGTCTCCTTGTCGTGTTTACATTCGGTTTTAAGTGTCGTAAATAAGGACAAACAGCAATGGCGTGAACTTCCGGTTTAAAAGTGCAGGGATTAGGGTGTCATGATTCCAATGACTAAAGACCGGTGAAGACTTAAATTTCTATTTTAGCGGAAAAATCATGATGTGAAATATTGAGGCCTAGATTACGAAAGATTGTATCTAATAAACATTTTAAAAATGAATAATCGCCGCCATCATTATCACGCATCGCTGTTGTTATGCATATGGGTGTTGGTTATGTATTAGCTTATCTCCATAATGGCAACACCAAGAAATGTCATTCTGACACTTGCTATTATTCAAAATAACATAGTGCATGTTTTCAATGAGGAAATACATTAAAGGTTGAGATTAATTTATTGCACAAAACTGGAAATATTTCTTCTTGTTTACTTGTTTATTTGAACAGCATAATTTATTACAACATGCAATAAAAGATTTTACATTGGATATCTAATCTAAAATGCTTATTGTAGGTCTTTTGTCATTTTGATTGTTTTTCATTATTATTTTCATTAAAAAAAAATGCTTATAAAACATTTTTTTCTCTCAAAAAATCTCCAATTAAAGAAGCCTAGACGCCATTTCCGCATAGAAATGTACATTTTCTAAAGTTTGCATGTTTTAACTCCAATCAAAAGAGAAAAAAAATGTACATTTACATAACATCAAAATCCTACCACAAAAAAAAAGATATCGCAGGTAAACGCCCTAAAAATGGGTCGATTAACCTTCGCATTGAAACCACAACTCTTACTTTATTTACATTCTACGCTGCTTCATCAATCCCAGCCCGAAATAACTTCAGACTTTAACCATGGAGTAAATTAAAGCTGCACACGTACAAATAAAAGATAATAAAAAGAAAAAAATACGTACCCTTGTGACTATCACCATTTTGCTGGCGAATTTGTTTCTTATACCATTAAAAAAAATCTAAAATAAAAAATAAAAAAAACACAATGGAGTAATTATAAATGAATTTAAAAATAATTTGCTTTAATATCGTTTGTTTTGTGGCTTTTTTTCGAAGTGACTCAGATTGCAATGACAAGATCAAGGCACACTTTCTAGGTTTACTTATTTTATAGCTGGTTACTCAAGCAGCTTCAAAGTCATTACCACAGCCAAATAGCGTGCAATTTGGGTTTGAGGTTTCGAGTTTGAGCTTGTGATTAAGAAAGAAAGCGCTTTCAACAATATTTAGACCGGTGTAAATCACTTTCGCAAAAAATACACAAATCGAGAAAAAGTTTTATAATGGCGTAATGCGTTGTCATGGTTACCGAGATATTATCGTAGCAATAATCAAGAACGATAAAAATAATAATAAAAAAACGTAACGTTTTAATAATGGCCTTAAATTCTTACGAAATTTGTTATGAAATTCGATAAAAACTAAGAAAACCGGAATTTCGAATTCGCAACTTGGTTTTTTTAAATTTTATTTATTTATTTATTTATTCATTTATTTATTTATTTATTTGGTTTTAAACTTTCACTTTTTTGTTGGTTTGATCATTTTTTTTCCGGAACATTTGAGCTTTTTCTGCTTCAATAACCTCTTATGACCTGATAAACTTTGTTAACACCCGGACATAATTGAAACTTGATGTAAATAAACCATTTTCGATGCAATTTATGCAAAATTTAATTATTATTTTTTTGGGTTTTGTGATTTTTAAAAAAATGCGATTATTGACCCAACCCATTCTATGCCATCCACGTGTCAAAGTTGTGTTTTTGTTGGGGACGCGCAACGCGCAGGCCGAGATGGCTACTTTTAGCACGTCGGCAAAAACAGTTTGATAATGTTTATGATAAATAAGAAAGTTGGTTTAAATCGGTTGGAAAAACAAAAAGGAAATTTCGCATACCTGTTGTTAAATTAACATCACTTTCCCATCGCCGATTTCGGTTGGAATCATGTGGAAATGGGTACAAATCCGAGAAACATGATGGAACACAATCCTAAGACGAGTCGGTTTCGAGTGTTTCAAGTTAATTCGTCATAACGAAGTTCTCAGGTGGGTCATCGAACAGGTGGGGAGAGCTAGACCGCACCGACGAAAATCGTGAACTTTGTATGTTGGCTTATTTTACAGAAAATAAAGTGTAATAAATTTTGAAGTGTATATTTTTATTAATATATTTTATAAAATACATTTTATTTAATAATTATTAGCGTTTCCGGTTTGAGGATATTAGTTTTCGTTTTCGGTTAACAAACAATAAAATTGCTAAACAAATTTTGCCTAAACATGTTTAAGATGAATGCATATAATAATAAAAAAAATTAAAATTATTCTTTATTTTAATTTTGGATTAAATTTTTCAGTATAAAAATATAAATATTACAGCCCGGTGTTTTTTCAACTTCCGGTTTATAATTCGGCACTCGTAGAAAATGGCGCCAAAATTAAGCGGTTGAAAGTTGCGCAATTCAACTCCAAAATGAGTAAAACTAAGGATGCGGGTGTTACCGAAGGTGTTTTGGATTACTTGACGAAGCAAAACAGACCTTATAGTGTGGTAGATATTGTCAGTAATCTGCATAATCAGTTTGGCAAAACCGCCATTCAGCGATCCCTCGACCAATTGGTCACCGATGGCAAAGTGCGAGAAAAAACGTACGGGAAGCAAAAAGTCTACGCGATAGATCAAAAAATCTTCCCAACAGTTGACGAACAAGCGTTGAAAGCGATGGATTTGAAAATATCCGAATTAACGCAACTTTTACAAAGTAATTACCACAAATTAAAAATTTGAAATGTTCAAAAAATGATTAAAATGTTCAAAATATGATTAAAATGTCATGATTTTTGCAGCTAGTCAAGATAAACTCAAAGTTCTCGACGCCAAACATTCGTCTTTAAGCTCGGAATTGAGCATGCCGGAAATTGAGAAGCAGCTTGAAAAATACTTCGCGGAAAACGAAGAAATGGTTAAAAAACTAGACCAACTACGAAGCGACGACAATATAATTACGCCCAAAGAAAAAGACAAAACAATCGAAGAGCACAAGAAATACGTGACCGCGTGGAAGAAGAGGAAGATGATTGGAAATGAAATGCTTAACGGTATATTAGAGTCGTATCCAGCCAACAAGAAGGCGCTGTGTGAGGAAATTGGCGTGGAATTGGACGAAGATGATGGCGCGACATGTCCCAAATAATATTTGTTTCATTTCTTTTCAACCATTTATTACAATAACTTAAATTTATACTGAACGGGTGGAATTTTTTTCACCATGTCAATCAAAGATGGAATGAATCGAATTAAACTAAACGTTTGTTATACTAATCCAGACCACCTTGGCAAGTAATTCGACCATCCTGCATTTTCACCATCCGCTTCTGCATTTTCTGCAGATAAATAAATAAATAAAAATTAAATTAAATTACATTCAAAAATTTAAATTGCTCGCAAACTAACCTCCTTTTGCTATGATATTCAGTCCGTTTCGCTCTTCCGGACTTAATTTTAACATCATCGTGAGAACTGGAACCAATCTTTCACGTTCATCGCCGCCATTTAAAGTCAAAAACTATAAATTAATAAATTTAGAAAAATAAATTTTTGTTTGTATTCGAGGAAATTTACTTTCAAAACGATATTTTTCAAATATTCCATGTTGGCCGCGTGTTTGTCACGTTCTTGGTTCCTTTCCAACCGTCTGATTTCCTCTTTCAAGACTTTGGTTTGTTCCGAAAGCCGCAAATTTGTTGCCTCGCTTTCGTTTAATAGCTGAAAATATGAAGTAAATAAGTAAAATATTTTTAAAAATATTCTTATTGTTTTAATTTTATAAGACAAACTTCAGTTAAATGTTCAATTTTCTTCGAGGAACTTAAAAGTCGTTGCTCCACACTCTCGAATTCCTCGTGAGATCCACTTGTGCCGACTGCTCAATTTAAAAAAAATATATTTTTGAAAATAATTAATAATTATTATTACGGTATTATTAAATCTCACCGGAGGATTTTGCATTTAAAAGCTGCTCGAGCGAAAACTCTGTCGATATATTTTCATAATTATATCGGATTGGTGTGTTGGCACCGCGCTCCGTATTCTCCGATCCTTCGCCCTCCTGTCTTTCCATAGACGCAATGTCAAAAACCTCGTTTTCGTCGCGATTTATCACCTTCTGGTGACTCCTGCTCACTTCGAATTCGGCCGAAACCAGTTTCACTTGCAAATCGGACACCATTCGATCCTTTTCTTCTCGCAAAGTCCGAATCTGCTCTTTATACGTTTCGACAATCACTTCGTTTTGAAATCGTAATTGCTGTAACGCTTCGCCGTGTTTGCGCTTCAATGCCGTTTCATCCGAGAACATTTTATCTAACCTAAAGCAAACAAATATTTAAGAACAATAACAATAATTTTTTTTAACAGTAAAATTACTTTTCATTTAATTCCTTTTCATTTGTCAGCAATTCCGCGATAGCTTTCTCATGTCGGTTCACCAATCGGGCGTATTCGTCTTGCAGCGTTCCTTTTTCCGTTTTCAAAGCCGTCACTTGTTCGTTGACCTCCTCCAGTTTCAACCTCAACTGCCCCAAAGCTTTTTCCAAATATTCCTTTTCACAAACGTCGATTTCCTGTTGCGTAACTACGCACGATTTCTCTTTCTGCTGCTTCAAAACGCTGTGCACGCGGACCTAAATCAACGAGAAATTAATAAGAACAAATTCAGCCGAAATGAAAAACCACAACAAACCTTGTAGCTGTCGAAATCAGCTTTGCATTCTTTGTATTCGTGGCGGGAAATGTCTAAATCTTCCTGCAGCGAACCGATTCGACTTTCGAGCGCTTCGACGATCCTCTGCCGCGATTCAGTCATGGCCGCCATGGTCTCTTGTAACTTGACGTTCGTGCCGATAACCTGCGCTAATTCGACCTGCATCGACTCCATTCTATTTTTGCAAGTCTCCACTTCGCTTTTCATTTGTGTTTCGAGCTCGCTGCGCTCGCAGTTCGATTTATTTAATTCGACCAACTCTTTTTTCGACTTTACCAATAATAGTTTCATTTTTGCGCACCGTTCTTCGTTTTGTTTTCTCTGTATTTCAATTTGATTCAATTGATTCTTGAGACCATCGAAAGTTTCGTCTTTTTGCTTCATTTCCCTTCTCAAATTGTCAATTTCCTCGTTTGATTTCTTGATTTGTTGGTTCAAATCACCAATCACTCGTTCGTAATCGGCAAATTCGAGATTTTCTAATTTTTGCTGTTTCATTTGCTGAAAAATTGAAATTAAATAAATAAAAAAAAAAAAAAAAAACTTTAAAAAGCACAAAAATACGCACTAATTGCGATAATTCAAATTGCGACGTGATTTTTGCGTGCGATTCCTTCTCCAGCTCCAATTGCTTGGAAATTGAATTGACCGATTCGGTGAGCCTCTTTATTTCCGTCGTTAATTCGTCGTTTTTCGTTTTCACTTTTTCCTTTTCGTATGTCAACACAGAAACTTTGGCGTTTAATTCATTAATGATTACCTGTAAAATAAAAAAATTGTATAAATTAATTATTTAAAAAAAAAAAATGTATTTATTTATTTACTTTGGTTGCATTTGTATCACTTTTGCTTAAATCCAGACCGGCTTTTAGGTCCACGAGTTGCGCCTTCGCTACGGCTACATCCATCAGATTTTTGTCCGATTCGGTCTTCCAATTTAAAGCTAATCGTTTTTCTTCGTCGATCGTTTCCTATTTATCAAACATTTGTTTATAAATTATACAATTAAATTTTTCTTTTTTTAAATCCGAACTTTATATGTTTGCTCCATTTTATTAAATTCATCTATACTTGGCCTTTGTAATAGACATTTGTTTTCGTCTTCCAATTCTTTTAATTTGGTCTGAACATCTAAAATCTGTAATAGAAAAATAATAACGTGAAAAAATAATTTAAAAAATAAAACAAAAACATTTTTTACTTCTTGTTTCAATTTTTCTACAATTTTCAACTCCTCATTGGCACATTCAATTTTTTTTTCAAATTCCAAAACCTCAGTTTTAAAAATCCTCTCTTTATTATCCAATTCTGTCGTTAATTTCGAGTTTTCGTCTAATAAATCGTCCAATTTGGCCCTCAGACTTAAAACCTGACAAATAATCAAATTTATTTCAATGATTTAATAATATAAGCGAACAAAACAATCACGATTTGTATTATTAATCGTTTAATTTACTTCGTTTTTCGTATCTTCCATTCCGGTACCGAAAACATCATCTTGGTTCGAAATCATTTCGCAACTGCTTTCAAAATTCGCCTTGAGAAATTCAATTTCTTTTTCCAGTTGATTTTTTTCCGATTCAAAAATCTCCATTTTATTTCCCAATTCATTTTTTAAATTTGCATGCTCCTCCACCAAATCCCTTAATCTCGATTCCGACACCTCTATCTGTAATTAGTTTTAATTTAAAATAAATAAACAAAAAATAAAATAAAATTTTTCAAATCGCATTTACTTCGTCTGTCATTTCTAGTACACGGCGCTCCTGCTGAGAAACCATTTCGCATTTTATTTCCAATTCCGATTTTAAAATTCCTAAAACGCTTTCTTTATTTCCCACTTCCGCTTGCAACTTTGTATTTTCCTCCACCAATTGTTGACATTTATTTTCAGTTTCATCGCGCAAGTTTTTCGCGAGTTCTAAGTGAATTTTCGACTTATTCGCCTCCATTTTGCAGAGAAACAATTCCTCATCTTTCAGTTTATTATATTCTGAATGCAACGCGTGTAAATCGTTTTTCAACTGCTCGTTCTCGTCTTTAAACGCATCGATGTTCGCGTATTTCTCTTTCAGCTCCAAAATTTCGACGTTCTTATCTTCGAGTTGAAACGACAATTTCTCAACTTCGTTCTGCAAATCGGCAAACTTATTTCGGGCCGAATTCAACGCGTTTTCGAATCCGTTTTCGTGCTTTTCGGAATCCAGACATTCGTGCACGAACTCCATCAGCATATTTTCCCGCTTTCTGACATCCTCCGACTCCAATTTGTCGTTTTCGGACTCGTTGAATTCCTCCAATTTGGCTTTAAGTTCGTCCATTTCGAATTCCGCGCCTTCGAGTTTGTTTTTATAATCGTCTAACTCGCTCTCGAGTTTCTGAATCTGATCAAAAACCGAACACGATTCTTCCCGCTTCTCCTGGAACAAAAGTCGATCGCGTTCGACAGTCGCGTTCTCCAATTCGCCCCTCAGCAGCGCATTTTCGTTCTGAACTTGCTCTAATTGCAGCAAAACTTCCTCTAAATCTTCGTATTTGGTTTGGTTTTCCGATAAATCTTCCAGAGAATCCTTCAAGACATTTTTTTCTTCCGTAAGTTTATTCAATTCGGCTTCCAGTCGCGTTTTATCACAAATTAAAACGTTAAGCGCTTCGATTTTCGTTTCTATTTCACAATCGAACGTTTTCTTCAGATTTTCGAGTTTGGATTTCGTTGAATTATTTTCCTCGTCCTTCGCCATCAAATCGGAATTTAATTTTTCCATCTCGCGCTTTAAAAAGCTGTTATCGTTAAGGATTTTAAAGTTTTCTTCTTTTAACGTTTCTAACTCGGTTTTAGAACTTGTTAAATTCGCATTTTCATTCGTTAAAGTAGAAATTTCGTTTTGTAAGGAATGTACAGTCGTTTTCAAAGTATTTTCCTTCATTTTCATACATTCAATTTCGTCTTTGGCTCGCTAAATTTAAAAAAAAACCAAAATGTGCAAACTGAAACAAACAAACAATACAAATTACATTATATTTTCTAATAACGTCAACTTGATCGTCCACATCTTGTTTGTGCTCAGAATTTTCCTGCAATTAAATTAAAATATTGGCATAAATTTTATTTAACAACTTTACGTAACTCACTTTAAGTTTTACAACTTCCTGCTCCAAATTTGTATTCTTTTCTTTCATTTCTATAAAACAAAAACCAAAAAAAAAAAAAAATTCTAAAATTTTCAACTAAATACAAAAATATTCAATTTACCGTCGCATTTCGTTTTCGTTTTCTGCAACAACACGACATATTTCTTAATCTGTTTAATCAAATCATCCCTCGACGCATTTTCAAGCTGTAATAAATAAAACAAATAAATTACATAACGGACGTTATTATTATTTTAAAAAACAAATAAAATCCATACAAAACTCGCAGCTGACTTTCCCTCTTCTCTCGGACTCTCATTCGGGCTCGCAACTGTCTTTTCATTTAAAGACATTTCAATCACACCTGACCGAGTTAAAAACCGATTAAGCAGCTGTCATTACGAACGAAAATAACAACAACCTACTTCTAGGAATCAGGAAATCAGCCCGTTCCTAAACTTTACGCGTCGATACAACACCAGCTAGTAAATAGACAGCTCGATCACGACCGGTTTTGTCCCGGCCACCTGTTGGCAGAATGTTCAAGCAAAAAGATGCGAGTACCCATAATTCATTGCAGATTGACGTCGTCGTGTTACATTCCTCGCATTTTTAAGTTGTCTTGTTTTAGGAAGTTTGTCTCGCTCTTTTCTGTTGCTTTTCCCCGCAGTTTTTCAGCATTCGAGGATTATTCCGCAAGTAAATTGACTTCCCATCGCGTTTTTCACATCTTGATAATTGAGGTACGATCACGAACCAAACTTTTTTATTAATTTTTTTTTTTTTTTTTAAATTTGTTGATAAAAGTTGTGATTTATTGATCAACATTTTAGTTTCGTTGGAAATTCCGAATTAAAAAGTGCGTTAATTAGTGGCACCCATCGGTGCTGGCGTCAACCGACAAGAAATTAAAATCACTCAACGTTTTAATCCGTTCTTATCGCATTATATCACCATCATTATTAAAGCAGCGCTTTAATTGTAACAACTCAAAATGGCGGAGCGCACAATCGAAGATGGCTGCCGTTCCTATCAACAGTTATTTTTGAAACACAACCATTCAATCGCGCAAACTCTTATTTTTATAATTAACAAAACGAAAACTTTTTTAAAAATAAATAAAATTATTTGTGAAAAAGCGTAAAATGACGTCAATAAACTCGTTAACGTATCAAAACAAAAAAAGCCGCTTGGCACCGCAAGAAATTCTTTTCTTGAAATTAATACCCCCAAAAAAAAAAATGTATTTTACAATCCGCCGTGCTATGATGAAGTGGATGTGGTTTTGTTTGTTCTAAAAATAACCTGGTGGCAGAATAAAGAGCAAAAGGTGGTCGCGACCATATCGACGAACATCTGGCGCCGACCAGCAGCTGGTGGTTCCCATTGAACACTCAACAGCAGTCGAGGAAAATCCTCGAATCCAAACGCTTTAAAACGGGTAATTTCCCGCACATGTGGCGAAACTCCAATTTCCGAGTGTCTAAATCAACACGAGAGCTTTTCCCGAAGTCATTCAACTCATTTAATTTGATTTTCCATTGCAGGCAAATGGCTTTCTGCTGAAAACGTGCGCGAAAGACGAAATATGAAATCATCCCATAGGAAATTGTCATACTCAACGAGCAACGCAGCGGTGCTTCACCACCCCTCGTACAACCAGAGCTTCTCGGGCAGCGAAACCGACGTGTCCGCTTCGACCAGTTCGGAAAACCTAACCGTCGAGGAGAAATATGTACTTCGAAATTCGAAACGACAGGATCCACAGGGCGAAGAGACATTATCTGATAAATTGGGGGATTTGAATTCGTCGCCGTTCAGTACCCTCATCATACACAAATCTCAAGACTCGAACCCGCTGCACATCAGCGAGAGCGAGATCATGCAGCGCAACCTGCCGCTCCCGCTCCCGCTTCCGCTCCCGCGTCAACTGCGGCACACGTACGACAGGTCGCCCGGCGTCAATCTCATCTACCAGTCCAGCATCGAGCCGTCCAACGAGACGGACACCTCCAATCAGTATTCGCAGGGAGACATGGACGCGAAGCACATGTACAACCCGACTCATTTACCCCCGGCGGCGCCCGTCTATCCCAAGTGGAGGAATTTGGAGGGCCCTACGTCCAGAAGATGCGCTTCGCCCATGGACAAATGTGCCAAAGGAAAAATGACAATTTCGCGCTCGCAACCTGATTTGACTCGAGTGGGGCAGTGGGACGAGATTAATTCGTTGCCGCAAAGGTGAAGAATTTTTTTTTTTTTTTTTTTTGTTTTCGGTTCGTTTTTTAATTTTTTTTTTTTTTTTTTTTTTTTTTAGGAGGAGAACGAGGGGCCGCGCGGCTTCGGAGGCGGGCAACGAGATGTATATGGCGAATGGCCCCGAAATGATAGTCATGTTGACTAAGGAGAATTTGTATCTCAAGGCGCAGTTGGATAATTTTCACAGTAAAATATCCAAGTTGCCGAAATTGGAGATGGAGATTCAAAACGTTCATCAATCGTACGAGGATTTGGTGAAATCTTCGGAGAAAAGGGAGCAGTTGGCGCGGGCCATTCGACTCAAACACGAGATGGAGATTAAAAGGCTGCACGACTCGAATCGCGACCTCATGAGTACGGAATTAGTGTTTTGTCTACTAAAAATTACTAAAATAATAATTTTTTTTTTTTTTTTTTTTTACAGCGCAATTGAACATTGCCGCGTCCCATTTGGGTGAAAGACAACCGGAAGCTTTTGATGACTTGGAATACAGACGGGAACTGAATCGAAGAGACGTTCTAATTGCGCAGCTATTAACGCACAGTAAATACGAAAATAACTTTTCAGAGATAACAAGTTGTGGTAATTGCTACGAATGTGTTTAGATAAGGAATTGGTTGCGGCCAAGGAACGTCAAGAGATCGAGTTGTCGGCTCAGCGGGCTACGTTGCAAGAACAAAGGACGCACATTGATATTTTGGACACTGCTTTGACAAACACGCAAGCAAATGTTGTCAAGATAGAGGAGGAAGTGAGTTTAGAGGGGAAATCGGTTAAATTTTGTGAATAAATTCATTTATTTTTTTTATATTTTGTTTAGAATCGGAAAAAACAAGCTTACGTGGAACGCGTTGGGCAGCTGCAAAAGGCGCTTCAAGCGTTGGAAGTGGCTAGTGATAAGAGGGAGAAGATGGAGAAGAGGTTGAGGAATCAGTTGGAGAAGGAGATACTCGAGTTGAGATCACGCGGAGGGAATTCGAAAGCGGATAGCGTCAACGACACGACGGAATTGAAGAAACAGTTGAGGGAAAACGAAGAGAGGTTGATGAATGCGCAGTCGGAGATTGGCAAATGGGAACAAAGATATTTGGAGGAAAGCACGATGCGACAGATTGTCATCGATGCAGCTGCAATGCCAAAGTAATTTCCCTTTAAGACGACTCAAAAATTTATAAAAAAAAAAAATTAATATTTTTCTTTCTTTTTTAAAGAGATGCAAAAATTGCAGCTTTGGAGAAAACATCTCAGCAAAACGAACGCGTAATCGCGCAAGCGCGGACGGAAAAACTGAAACAAATGGAAGATCTACACACTGTTAATAAAAGATGCGCAGATTTAGAAGCGAGGTTCGAATAGTCGACACAAAATCGAATTAACTCATTTAAAAAAACGTTTTTTAATCCACTAGACTAAAAGATCTGGAATCGAAATTAGCAGAAAAAGAAGCCATGATCAAAGTCCTTCAAAAACACTCGATGGAAAAGGCCATGGCGTTCCAAAACGCGATTATGCGGTCTCCCAGGCACACACCACATCCATCCTTACAACTATCATCAGCACCCTTAACGAACGAAGAATCTCAGAGTAAATCCCACCCCTTAAAACTAAACTAACCCGGTGAATAATAACTTAAAATTAAATTTCCAGCTCGTTCTCAGAGCGCGAGTAGTTGTATAGCGGATGTGGTCGCGGCCTTCAGCTCGTTGAGTGCGGCGACGACGACAACGACAACAAACGCGTCAGACATGATACCTGAAACGAGCGGGACGGAGGAATTAAAAAACATCGACTCGCAAATGTTAAGTAAAGTAAGTTACCGACCAAATTAACCACTACAAACTAAATTCATTTTATTATTTACCAATTAGGACTCAATCATTCAAGCGCTCAGAGCCGAGAAGGAGAAATATCCGAACCACTTCTGGAGAGTGTAGTCGTTTAGTTGCGCTTTACTTCACCTACTAAGGACAATTTGACATTCCTACCTGAATTCGGAGTCGTAGGATTAACGAGCTTGCGTAGTTTGTACAAACTTTTTAAAATATTAATTGCCGCGTGTAAATTCATTTGTGCCAAATAAAAGTTTTTAATTTGTTTAACGAATATATTTCGTGGTAAAGGAGAAAATGACTACTTTAAAAAATAGTAATAGCAATCACTTTTATTTCAAGGATCCAACATAACCATTTCATTCTCAATAAATATGTATTTTTGTATTTTCCTTGTAATATAATACAGAACATGACATTTACAATGTAATTTTTTTTTGTTTTGTTATTTTTTTTTTTTTTTTTCGTTTTAAAAGTAATTTTACAGAAGAAAAAAAAAAAAAAAAAGAAAAGAATTAACAAGTATAAAAGATGGACAACAAATCCGTACAAGACATTATTTTGTACAACAAATTCATCCAATTCAATTAAAGAGTCTAAAAAGAAATTAACTTCAAATTAAAAAGTAAATGGCGTTTTTGGTAAAATGAAAAGGAAAGAGAAAAAAAACACAAAAACGAAGATAGAAACAAACATAATTCCAAACACTAAAACGCGCTCTTTATTGTTTCACTTTAACGCTCTCCTTGTATTTTTTTCCCCAGCAAACAAAGCGGTAAAGTCAAACGGTATTGAACGCGTCTTAAGTGTCGTCTTTCCATTACAATTAAAAAAAAAGTTAAAATAAAAATTGCCAACTTGTTTTTACTTCCTGTTACCTCAAGTGATGTCATGATGGCAGCTAACTGCGTTCCATAATTCGAAATATGAATACTGTCGAACCGAAAATCTAGATTAATTACATCGGACATAAAAATTACGGAACGCAGTGTGAATGCTGTTGTGCAGAAGCAATGTGTCGATTTCTTTGTGTACTTTCTTTGTTTTTTTAAAAACTATTTTATGATACAATTATGATTTTATGAGACATAAATATAAAATGATTGATTGCTGATAAGTTATCACATATCTCTTTGCTCTGGAGAAAAAAAACAATTGTGAAAATGACAAAAACGAAAGAAATTCTCTCTTGGCAGTGACAATAATTCTAGAAAACTGAACAAAAATCATAAAAACAATAATAATAAAACAAAAAAAATATATATATATATATAATACACATATATATATTTAATTTAAATTCAATTAAATTAGCTAGTTAATAAATTTCTTCAAATTTCTTTCGAAATTCTGAACTTCCACCAACTATTTGTATTTCAGCGCGTAATCATTGCATAGTCGCATGTTTCAGGCTCGAGGGAAAAACAAAAATAAAAAAACAAAACACAAAATCAACATAATACTGGCCAAACTGAATTTGAAAACCTGCACAGCCTATTTCCAATCGAATTTGGAAATTATTTCATGTTTTCTTATTTTTTTAATTTTTCTTTTTTCCTCTCTTTTCTCTCTCTTCACGTCCCCACGATTTATTAAGGCTTTATTTATCTCTTTGCTTAGGAATCGGATCTAGTTGGTACTTAGGAATTGAGTCTAGCAGGCTGATATGTCATGAATTTACTGCGTTTGTATTTGGTGGCTGGAAATAAAAACGCTCGATTAACATCGCCTCGTGCCGTTTTTATACTCTAAAACCGTTTTACAATGATAACAAAACGAATCCAGCATTTTAATCTTCCATAAACCATTTAAATAACTGAGAAAATGGCAAATGTGAAGAAACTTTTTTTCCCTAAATGTAAAACGGTTTTAATATCACAAATTTTCACTCAGCGGAAACAACTCACCGAATGCAAACAGAAACTGTCGTAAATATCTATCAATTCCTCCATGCGATACTCTTCCAGCATGATAAAACCATCGAGCCGTGGACTGGTTTTTCGGGCACAATCTTGGCAGTGTACAACATGTTTTTTATCTTGTTCTTTCACGAACAAAATATTAAATACCTCGACCTAAAAAAATCAAATAAAAAAACACAATTTTAATAAATAAATAAATAAATACGGCCATTTTAGCGACACAAACCTCGCAATTGACGCAATAATGCGACGCTTCGTTCCTACCGCGCCCGTGGAACTTGACTCCCATGCCCAAACATTTCAAGTATTCCAGCATCATTTGACATTGTTTTAAAGTCCGAAGCAAGCAATACCTAACGACCAAACAAAAACAAATTAATACATCACGTTTTAAGCGAGTCAAAAACGGGTAAAACTACTCACTTGATTTGTTCAAAGAGTTTGGGATCTGAAACTTTAATGTTTCTAGCCAAATTCCACGATAAATGTACCATTGGAACGATAGATTTGAAACTTTGTAATTTGTTCCATTCATAACGTTCTACCGCCAATTGATACTGGCGCGCGGTGAGTGGACCAACATTCCACGCTATGTTATTGCACCAACCCTAAATAAGCAACGGAAATAAATAAATCGAAAAAAAAAACATCCATTTTGCAATCTTACCACAGCCTGTACCCAATGCACAGTACCAGCGTTCACCCAGACCAAATCGCCCGGCCTTTGCAAAAATCGATAAACAGGAACGCCTTCGTCTAACAAGTCCTCAATTACGGGCCACCAAGAGCCATGCAAGTAACTTATATTATTCCTAAAACAAAATAAAAATCATTAAATCAATTTTAAATTTTCTTAAATTTTTATTTACCGTTCGCATAAATTATAAATGGCACCCCAAAATGGCTCCGGCACCGCGAACCATTCGCAGTCGCCGGGACCAATATTGATATTAATTGAGCAGAAATTATTGTTTTCTTGATGACCTGGAGTCCGGCTGCCAGGTACCTTCATGTACAACTGAACTGTATTCATGCCTAGTATCACATGACCAACATGACTTAGCATATTCCCTGCTGATACCACCTGAAACAAATCAAAGTTAAAATAGTATATTAAACCAAACCGTACTAGCTTACTCTTGCAAATGAAGGAAGTTTAGTAAGCTCTTGTAATTGTGGCCTCCATTTTTTCTCGTCACTCAAATCAACATTCGTGCCGAATTTAATCATTTTAAAACCACCGGTACGTCGCCGCCTACCCCTAAACACCGCGAGATTATAAAGACGTTAGATCCAGCCCAAACAAAACGAATTCCTGATGAATTTACTTGGAATTCGTCGACGAATTCGAATCGCTGTCAGAATCGCGATGAATCCCCTGCGCTCTTTCCTGCTCCTCCTACAAATCAACCGAATTGAAACGACGACAACACAAACGCACAAACTATCCTTCTAAATACCCGTAATGAATCCTGGAAAGATGACGCTTGGTATTGCGCATATTTAGAAATGGTAGTGTGCGACCGATGACTTTCACATCTCCACACTCTCTTCCGCCCTGTTGCGTCCCAATTCTCATCCGACCCCTGCTGGATCTGAGTCCTCACTTCGACCAAATGGTCCGCATTAGCCTCAACTAACGTTTTGGTCGAAAACAAACCCAAATCTAAAACAGAAAAAAAAAAAATAATAATAATAATAATAATAATAATTAAATTAAATTAAAATAAATAAATGTGCGTGTCAAAATACCAAGCTTGAGAGCAGCTGCAAGACCCCTAATGACAGCAATGGGGTTCTGGAGACAAAACTCCTGCAACTGTGGCGAAAACGCGTCCTTCTTGTTCTCGAGGAACACGGACGGTGTCGGCGGCAACAGTTTCTCTCTCGGCAGCCTCTCCTTGGGGGGATCCGGGGGCATCGGAGGCGGACACAGCTCCGACATGATGTGCGTATTCGACACGCCGTTCTTACCGAACCCTTTACAATGCGCCAGCAACTGCGACGAACTCAAGTTAATCGACAAAGTGACCGGACTCAACGGTGCCAGCGTCGGTTTACTGTCTTGAACACTGCTCGGTATCGTCACCGTATTCACTTTAAGTTCCCCGAACGACACTTTCTCAGTTACCGGACCACTGCCCGTCGCGCACGAGTTCGAACACGACGCGGGCGTCGGCGTCGGCGTCGTCGACGCCGCCGGATTCGCGCTGCTCGTCACCACTGCACTGTTCGAGGCCGCGCACGCGAACGGCGCGTCCTTCGTCGCAGACGGCTCCGTCTTGACGACGGGCACAAATTGGGAACTACACGTAGACACGGAGGGAGCCATGCAATCAGGCACAGGACTAGGAGGCGAACTGTCGGACGACCGGCTCAAATTCGACGGCGAGAAAGGCCCCGAACTCAGTTGCGTGATCGGTTCCTCGGCGGGCGGCGAATTGCGCTGCTGCTGCTGCTGCTGCGTCAACTGGGCCAGCAAGTCTTCCGCCAACGAAGTGGTCACGTCCTTTTGGCGCAACAAACTCTGCAGTTCCTGATCGTTCACGGGCGACTGCCTCACATTGAACTGCGCGGGCAAATTGTCCCTCGCAAACGCCGTCCCCATGCCGCCGATGAAGGGTCGCGGCTGACCGACGGGCGGCTGCGCCAGTCGAGGTTGACCGGTGGTGGCTTGAGGTACTTCGGCACGGTAAGGCACTCCGTTGGTGATCCGGGATGGTGGGCGGAAGTCGACGGGAAAAGTGGGCGGTTGGCCATACTGTCCGTGAGGTGGGGTCGTCGTGTTCACGTAACTAGCGTTGGCCATGGCCCGAGAAAAGGGCAGTTGGTTGAAATTGGCACCGGGCATTGGTTTCGCTTGCGGTCTAACTCCCGACGGCAACTGCGCGTTGCCCGTCTGCTGCTGCTGCTGCTGCGGCGGCGGCTGTTGATTGGGTAAAGCAGAAGCAAATTGCGGTTGCTTAATAATAGGCGAGTTTGGTCGCAATTGCTGCTGCTGCTGCTGCTGTTGCATTCTTATTTGCTGCTGGTGTTGATGTTGTTGCATTAGGCGATAACTATGTTGTAGATTCTGCAGCAAACTTTGCTGTTGTACAGTTAAATTAGCCTGAAATGTTTGACACGGTTTAAGCTTGACCGATTTACACACGATCGATTTGTTTCGTTACCTGATTCTGCTGTAAATAATTGAGCATTTGCAGTTGCTGAGGCGAGAGATTAAACGGAGGCGGCGGCGGCCTTTGCTGAGGCACTGAAGGTGAGGCAGACGACTCGGGGCCTTCGTTGGAAGACTTTACCAAAAAAAAACAACATTAAAAATCAATAATTAACAAAACAAATGCACAATTAATCGATTACCTTTGCTCTCTTGGCCGAATTTCCTGACTGCATCTGATTATTGAATTGATGCATTTGATTCGGCGTTGGTGGTTGTTGCACTTGTTGGTTGCCCGCACCTCGGACTCCCGGGTACGGCGGTGGAGGACCAGGAGGATATCCATTTACAGGATTGCCGGCAGTACCCTGCTGTAAAATAAAAAATAAAAAAAAAGAGAAAACATTTTAGACAAATATTTACATTTTTACAAGTTTTAAACTCAACAACTTTACATTTTGCATTTTTTTCAACATATAGAACGATAAAAAGGTAAAGGAAACTAACTTGTAAGGAATTATTCCAGGTGGAAATCAGTAGGTTAGAAAGAAAACCAATATGCAATGAATCCTAACACAAGGAAATCGTGCTTCAAATTTTTACAAAATCTCAAAAAATATATAGATTTTCCCTTTTCCATTGCTTTTACCAAACAATTTGGGTAAAAACATCCCCAAGAAAGAATCAGAATACGCATACATAAATATATACACGCATAGAAACCAATAACTGCAACAAAACCCAAAAAAACCCCAAGAAGCCTCATGTACCTGATGGTTTGCAGAAGCGTGCTGTTGCCTCGACGTCATTTCTGCCGATATAGGCAAATTCCATGCTTCCTCGATGGTCGGTAGCTGCCGCGGCCTTTAAAAAAAAAACATATTCAAAGTTAATTTAATGACATCTCGGTATACTTTCAACTCAAACTCACTTCACCGACACGCTCGGCATTGGTGCATTAGCAATCTGCGTTTGCAGGAACTTGATACGAGTTGCTAAATTGGGATTTACGCCGGCATCTAAAATTTAAAATCCATTTCAATTAATTCCAGTGACAATCTCAACGCAGTTTCAATTTTACCTTTGCTCCTCGAAGCATTGATGTAACAGGCCAGAGCATCTCGAGGCTGATTGCAAGTCTCATACAGAATTCCCAAGTTAGTCCACGCAGCTATGTGCGACTTATCCAATTGCACTGCACAAATGTAAGCTTGCAATGCGTCCATAGGCTGGTTCTGCTGCTGGTACAGAACGCTAAAAAAAAAATTTAAAAAAAAATTAAATTAATTGCTTTAAAAATAATTTAATCGATTTTAATTACCCTATGGAGCACCATGTGTCGGCATTGGCCTCCGATTTGTCGACTGAATTTCTGTATGATACAAATGCATCGTGAACCTTTCCCAAGCTTGAAAAACACCTAAAAAAAAATTTTTTTTTAAATTAAAATTTTTTTAAAAAAAAAAAATATAAAATTTAAAATTACCTTCCCAAAAAATACAAACTCGATCCACTCGAAGGGTCAGCCTCGATCGACTTTTGCAGGCTATGAATGGCGTAAGCTTCGCGGACCTGCTTATCGCCCAACGCTTCTACCGTATGGTGCATCCAACCTGTGTCAACAAGTTTAAAAAAAATATATTCACTTTTTCCACATCCAAAATTCGGTTCAAGATTCCAATACTTACCTAACTGTCTATTAATATCAGCTCTAACGTTACGTGGTAAATCTTTGGCCTCTAGCAATTGCTCGTATGCTTCTTTAGCTATTTTATATTTTCCCTGAATTTCATGCAAGTGAGCAATGTGAAAACGAACTACAAAAACAAAAATAAATCCACATTAAAAAAATAAAAAATATTTTAAAAAAAAATGCAATAACTTACTTTCCAACTTGGACAATGTACACTTGTTCGAATCAATATGAGCTAGTTGAAAATGCTATCATAAAAGAAGATACAGATAGTATCAGCGCAAAACCAACAAAATAACTATTTTATCGCACAAAAAGTGAAATAAAACAAACAAACAAAATCACAGTTTCTCAATAATCTGTTATTTACATAACAATAATCCAATTATCAATCAATTTATCAATACCTTGTTCGCAGATTCATAGTCCGAATTGACTTTAAACATCAAACCAAGACGCAAATGAACTTCATTCGCACGTACAAAACTTGGATCTATGTACAACACCTGCTGGAATGCGCGTATTGCCCTGTAAAAATCACAAAACAAAAAAAAAAACTTAATTAAAAAAAACCTACAAAAACATTTTTTAAAAAAACCGATAAACCCCTCTGACGTCATCCAATCGCGGAATAATTACCATATCAATTTGATTTGCACTAAATCAGCCGAGAGAACAAACAGAGAGGAGCGGGGGAAGCAAAGAGGAACCGATTTGACAAGTGTGGACACGGCAAATGTGTATTGAAAACTCAGTGGAGGGTGAGGCACCAATGACTACAGCTTTTTCCCGCTATTTCAAAGTTGATTCACCCGCCTAAGAAATTATTAAATCCGCGCAACAAAAAACTCAGTACGTCATATAGGACGCCTTCGCATCACTGGACATACCGCCCACTCCCCGATTGCTGTACAAATCCAACTTCCTCGGTAAGCGAAACAAAAATCAATTTATTTCCATTTTTATTACTTCGCGAAACCAATTAAATTAATTAAATTAATTGAGTAAATAAAAAAAATTCAAAATTGGTCATAAAAACCAATCTTGATTAAATAAACGACAAAAATCTTGATAAAATGTCAATCGTGACACTTTGCATATCATTTTAGAAATAATATTTAAGATTTATCGATTAAAAAAAAAAAAAATGGTCAGTTTTATTTTTAATATCCATGGCAACTAAAAACACAACATTTTTACATGTTGTAAAAAATAAATCATTATTTTCTTCCTTTTTTCTGTCAGCTCAGCCGCCTCAATATAACTGTATCCTGCGCAGGTGTGTGATAACACCTTACTATATTTTCCGCCTGAGTGGTGTCAGTACACCTGGACATTACCATCACCTGTTTCTATTTCTTTAACATTAAGACTCCCCGATCTTAATCTACCAATTTCCAAAAAATAAATAAACCTATTGTTAGCCGCTGAGATGACGTCAATCTAATCAAAATGGCCGGTTGGCATGGCAACCAAACCTCAAAAAAAAATCTTATTTTCAAATAAATAATCATTCCCCCGACTTTATTCCAAATTAAAACTTTTTATTTCGCACTTAAAAGGCAAACAAAAACGCTAATTATTGCCACACCTGTTCAAATTTCATCGTTTATCTCAATATCACATCCACACGCACGTATTCCCCCCTCCCTTCCCAAAATGGCGACTATTACTAACGTTTCCGTCACGGACGGAACGACCTTGGCTCAACCAACGATTTCTATTTATAAAACTAGGTCAACACATTTTTTCTTAAACATACATTGATATTTAAAAAAAATAATTCTTATCTCAATGAACAAAAAATGATTATGTCACCCTTCCACAACCACCGGAAACAATTTATTTTTCTAAAGTTCAACCTCATTGTCCGCCAATTCAACCCTAAATCCCAGTTAAATCCTCAACTTCCACTCCAATCCTTCCAAACAACACATAGTAGGTGCGTTATACCCCCACCAGGTGCGAGTAAAAACACAACCAGACCGTTACAATTGCGCAGGGACTGGAACCAGTAATCCATCATTCACAAATTATTCCCACTTTTCAAGATGGAGTCTGGGTGAGATGCTGAATCGCCTTCATCGACCCTTCCTCCTTTTTTCATTGCGAGCAAACAAAAAAATAATAATGGGGGGGGGGGAGAAGAGAAGGTGAGCAGGGAGGGTGTTGTGGACTACCTGCGCATACACGGACCCTCACTCAGAGTCTTTCATTTCATCCAGTAGGGGCATTTCAAACGCATTGCATCACGTCCAAAACACACAAAATCAAACGCATTTCACTCCACGACTCGAACCATCACGTGACCACCAACCAATTACGTCACATTTTCATTGCAATTCCCAATTATTTACAATTTCCAACGCCCCAAACACCAAAAATGAACACAAAAGACCAAACTGCACCCACAAAACAAACACACCGTTGCAACACCACACCCATTCTTCATAACCCCCTTTTTTTCCTACCCCAAAAAACCCAAACTTTTTACACAAACCCAAAAGAAAAAAAAAAAAAAAAAAATCCAGTTTTTGCGCAACTTACCAACACTTCTTGTCTGCTGTTGTTGTTGCGTCCAACACACCCATATCCAGCCCACAACAAAAACAACTGCATCTCCTCTGAGCGCACCCCTCGAGTGATGTTAAAGAGCCCACACCAGGTGAGACACTGCTAAGAAAAGGTAAAAACACACCCCACCCTTAGTTCTTCCTTCCCCAACCAGTTGCTTCCATTTTATCTTGCAGAGGGGGTTCCAGCATGGGGCATGGGGTAGGGGATAACAGAAAAAGAGTGGGGAAGTGACGGTAGTCACGTAGGCAAACTTGTTCTTCCTACCCCACCCGCTTTTCCCCATCATCACAAAATCTTTTCACTCGCACGGAATGTCCAAGGACTTGAACTTGCACAATGCGCGCACAATTGAGGTTTGGCTCGAGCATTTATTCAACTCCAACTCCGACTGCAATTTCGCTCCAAACTCCAAACTCCCTCCCGCGCAACATCATGCGGAAAAATTCTCCTTGTCTTTGCCACAGCTAAATCCATAGCCAGTTTCTTGTTGGATATACATTAGGGACCCTGGTCAATGTACCAGGACTTTATAATCCATAAATCAATCCACAGCTGAATACAAAAGTTAAAGGCTATTCACTGCTCGGGGAGGGAGGGTGGGTGGAGAGAGCAGTGGCTGGGGTTCCATAAGGGCCTTGTGGGCCTCATGTTGAGTTTGCGAGATAAGTGCACCAGATAAAAGGACTGGCCATTGCGGGACAGCCTAGTTCCAAGGACACGGTAGCCAGCTCATGTTGAGTTCCAGATGGGCCAAAGGTAAGATGTTGATGGCGACTCGAGGGGGAGTCGTGGAAGAGACTAAAGAGAGCACTTTGAGCCTTCAAATTGTCAGTGCAATTTCATTTTGCAAAGTGTCGCCATCACTTAGTCGTCCCCGGGTTCCAAGAATACGATAATCAACAACCCTTTACCCCCGCACAACCGTTCGAATGCGTGGCCCATAAAATGGACTATGGAAACCATCAGTTTCTAATCTCTTCCAGTCATAGACCCCCTCCCTAGCAAAGGTCAAGCCGAAGACAGGTCCAATTGTCTTATCTCCCTTTTACCATCTCGAGAGTGGACACATTTTACAGCCATCTGATGTCTTCTTTTCCCCCTCAACAAAAGCGGAGTCCAATCTGTTGCCCAAATGACCCCAAAACCATTTTCACACAAATTGTTTCTATGTCAGAGTTGTAAATCTTCTCCAGACCACGCGGCATTAAGCAGGCAGCAGCAACAACAACTGTTTTCAACTAGGTGAAACGTATCTCGCAGGCACTGCCAACTCGAGCCCAATAAATTCCCACTAAATCCCTCGGTCAAATGACATTGCCCTTTTGTCTCCAAAACAACACAACTCCACATCTTAATCCAATATTTAAAAAAATAAAAATAAATTTACAAACAACATGTCTAGTCTAAAGTAGAACCCGACATCACTATAAATTTCATTTACACAAAACGAGCCATTGGTTCCATTTTTGGCTAAGTGGGTGTCCAGATTGGCACTTGTCACGGTCTAATGCCTGACAAACCCTTTGCAACTTGAATTCCTATCATACACGCTCCCCCTCCTGTAGCTCTTCATTTGATTTGATTTGATTTATTCCCATAAACCACGCAGCGGGACCTCTGGGATTACACGATGCACAAAGACTTTCCTCAGTCTCACATGCACGGACCATTCGACCACATTGCTTCCTCAATTTCCCACAGTTCACTGTTTTTAGCCATCCCTGCACTTTTTCACTGACAAATTACTCATCCCGATCCAATGACCTTTCCTATGACATAACTCCCGCTCCCCCTCACTCTGTCAACCCATCCGTGGGTTATTGGCAATGAGATGAAAGGTGATGGATGATAAGTGACTGATTTCTATCCCCCCCCCCTTCCATCACCACCACTTCCCTTTCTATTCAGTTGAGTCATATCTGCACCCACCACCTCTCCCCACCCCATGCAGCAAACAACAGACATCGTGGTCAAAGGAACAGGAAGAGCGCCACTAATATTCAAATGAGATAGACAACTGAATCCAAAACAAAAACATTAAAAGCTGCTACAAAAACAATGAATTTCTGGTGAATAAACTCCCATTTCCTCTCATTAATTCAAAAATTAACAAAAATAAGTCTAGAAAATAGAAAATGTTCAAAAAAATATTTCTTTTTTTGGCAAAAAAAAAAAAAAAAAAAAAGAAAATTTAATCCCACAAAATATTACAATGTCTGAATTTATAAACCCCAATTAAAAAAAGGTGAACATCCTGAGGTTGTTGGCTGCCTGAGGACTTTGCTTCCTTCATTTCAAGGTAAACCAGTTCCAGAGAGATGACACTAAACAACTGGTTGTTTACAACTCATCGTAGACATGGGATACATTTTTTCATCGTCACATTCTTCGCCTACATCTAAATCCGTACCCAACCCTTTCCTTCCCCTCCAATAACTACATCACTTTTAATGACGACCTAAAACCTATTTGTTTTAAGCACGAACAAGAAGAAAAAAAAAAATCAATTATGTAAATTTTCATTTAAACTTATTAAATATTCCTAACATTTTAAATAATTCACATCGGTTTTATTATTTATAAATACGTTACCCCCTTTCACCCTTTTGCGGCCATGTTTGTACAATCCCGTACAAATTCGAGGCATTGCTGATAACATTTCCAATTTGAGTTTTTTTTTAACTCCCACCCCCCCCCCCCCACCCCCGACCTCAATTGCAGACCCAAAAATCCAATCATCATCAAAACGCATCTCGGTCTTCAAAGCTCTACTTTCTATTTAATTTAATCAACTGTGCATCATCAAATTTCAAACATGTGTTATCAATTCAAACCCCATAAACAGGTTACTAACCCAAATATTTTATATTATCATCTCCACATATAAAAAATAACTTTTATTTTAATTTATTTAAAAAAAAATAAAAAAAAATTTCCCAACTCGTTTTCGAAGTTCGAGAAACCCCTCATCAACTCGCCTCCCCTTTTCCTTCGGTCCAAATCCAAGACCCAGCAATGAACTGCAGACCCCAATTGGCACAGAGCGCACAAAGCCCAAGGAAGCGGCAGATGGTAGTAAACTGGTGGATGTCCTTGGAGGCAGCTGGAGACCCACCTGACCATTTTATGCATTACCAAACACTCGCCCCAAACAACAATCACAGGCAGTCCGACCAATACCAACACATGCAACTATTTTTCCCTCAAACAAATAAAATAAATAAGAAAAACCAAAAAAAAACCAAAAAAAACCAAAAAAAAAAAAACACCCAGACTCGAAAACACCCATTTAGCCGTCTGGCATTTTTTTTTTTTTTTTTTTTTTTTTAAAATTAAAAAACCAAAAACAAAAAAAAAAAAAACTTTTCCCTACATTTTGCACTTTTTTTTTTGGGTGGAACTCGACGTATCTATACCTGGTCTTTGTAAAACATGCCTCGAGGTATGGCGTGTTAATGACCCTAAGAGAAATGTATTCCTTTAAATGGATCCCAGCCCCGCCCTGGAGACTATGACCTTAAGAGCAGAAAGAGTGAAGAAAGCAGACATTTTCTCGGTAGCTATGGCAACGGCTTCAAACGATTTTCCATGTTATTACCATGGAAACGGACCTTTTTCCTTTCCCATATTTATGGAGTAAAATACCAATCAGGACACTGTTGCAAAACCGCCGTATATTTCGCTCGTTATTCGTTACCGCAGTAACGACGCCATTTTCCTTGTTATTGTTGCTAAGGAAGGAAAGAAGCTTTATGGGTCGTTGTGTTTAAAAATAATTGCATAATGTTGTCAAATTACCGTCCCAGATATATTAAAACACAATTTTTAATTTTTAAAAAATAAAATATCAAAAGGTTAGAAAACTCACCAATTTTTTTTGTTTTAAATATTTCGTTTTTTTTTTTATTTTCTCTTTCTCCGTTTCGAGCGAACACGCCGCAATCGAATTTCTCCTCTCTTTCCTTTTATCGTCTTTCACTTGTCTTATCGCTGATTTATGTCACAGATTTCGCCTCAGAATTCAAAACACACGTCGTTCTTTAGAATTAACGCACGTTTCCGTTTCTTCGGGTCGAAAAATCCTCAAATCTTCAATATTTATTCAAATATTTTTTTTTCCTCCATCGAATAAAAATATTTAAAAAAAAAAAAAAAAAAAAAAAAAAAAAAGATCCGAAATCCTAACAGTTCCACAAAACAAACTTGGCAGTATCAATTAATTTCCTAAACTCCGGAAACATCCAAAAAAAAAAAAAAAAACAGTTCGCATTTGCAGCGACATTTAACATAAAAAAAAAAAACCACAAAAAATTCGATATTTTCCTGAGAAATATGTGCGTGAACCTTGGCAGTGTATTAATCCACTAAATCCGTCGAACTATATCACAAAATCCATACAAATTGTACGAAAAATAAATATTTCGCACCGAAAATTGTGGCAGTGACGAAAAACTCTTCTTTTTGAGCAATCAAAAAAAAAAAATGTAAAACAACAAAAATCAGTCCGCGTCATAAACAAGTCCCATTTCGTCCAAAACGTAGAAAAATAAACTCGATTTTCAGAAACCTTGGCAGTGGTGTGTAGCAAATGTGTCTCCTCTTCACTCCAACATCGCTCTAGCGCTCTAGCGCTCTACCTCCATTTTGGCTGCCGATTGCTCGCGCTCATTTTGCTCGTTCCTCGCCCGCACTCGCTTCGATCGAGCCCGATTGCACCCGATCCAGATTCAGAGCCGCTGCAGCCAAGCACATGACGCGTATATCTTCAAATAAATGCCTTCAAAACGGACGGATCTCGCTTAGTGATGGCGGCATTCGAAACTATCGCCGCGTAGTAATCCGTCGCGATGGCGGCCGCGACACCTTTTGTGTTTTTTTTTCCTCTTCCAATCGCCGAGTTTCTCGCTTCTTCCACCTACCGGCCAGCACTAACTCATCGTACCAGCAGCACAACTGCTTCCTTTGTCCGGCAGAGTCAGGAAAGGCAGGTGCGGTCCAAATTCGAGGGGAGGCTGGTAGAAGCAGCCGTTGCTATTGGTTACCATTATGCTTAATGCGCCTTTAAATCATCGCGCATAGCCATCGCTCGTCCGCCAGCTCTACGTGCACGTTTGCATCGCAAATATTTTCCGTTTTCACCAATTAAATAAAGAAAATTTTATAAACTCGATGAATCCACCAACCGTTCCGGATGAGGTTTCTTTCCCTTTCGTTTTTCCGCAAACAAAATGGCGGATTGTTATCGCTAGTCACGTCGCGATTTTTATCGTTGAATAATTTATTTTAAAGCTTTTAATTAACTGTGGTTTTAATTTTTTTTTTCTTTTCTTATTTTTTCCCCTAGTTGGTGTTAAAAGATCCATTTCGGGTAAGATAATCAATTACACCTAAAAATAACCCGCGAAAACAAACGTTTACGACACATTTCCATCGCTCTCGCTCGTCGCTATCGCAAAACATGACATTGCTTCGTGTTGTATTATTCGATGAACAAACGGTTTTGTTTTCCGTATATCGAGATATTCATCTAAATGTAATTTTAAAATTTTCCCCTTTAACTAACGCCATCTGTTACCGGAAACTGCGTAAATAAATGGCGGTTTGCTCGTTTTCTTAATTTTTTTTTCCTTCTGTTTTCTCAAGTTAAGTAAAAATAAAGTGCAAACTTACCATTTGAATGCAGTGAAGTGAAAATAAACAATCCCTAGACCGTATAAAAAAGGAGCATCCTGTGAAAAAAAAAAAAATTAAAAAAAATAAAGATGTTGGTCGCTCGTTATTCGTTCATTTCGACGCTGGAACGCGTGATATTTACAAAACAAAGACGAAAAATCGTCATGTTTACCTTCCAATTATCTTTTTTGAGTTGGTAAAACTTCTGATAAGCCGAAAGCGCTAAACGAGAACAAAAAAAACGAATTAATTTCATTAAAAATAAAAAATAAAAATCGGAAAAATCGAAAAAATAGGCCTAAATACCTCTGGTATAATCTTCGAGGAGTAAATGAAAGTGACCAAGTTGTTTGAATACTTTGGGATTGAATTGTGGCAGCGAAGACTCGAAACAATTTTTTTCTCCCTCGCGTTGATCATCATTTTGTTTGCTTTGGATATTCTTTTGTTTTTCTCTTTCCTGTTGAACTTGGATGAGCAATTTTTCGAAATGTTTGATAGCCTGAAATTAAAGAAAATGAAAAAAAAATAATTATTTTTTTAAAATTTTTTTAAAATTTTTTTTTTTGGAATTTGAAATTCTCGGGAAACCGGAGGGAACAATTCATTTGTCATTCGGTTTTTCGTAACCGATCATTTAAAATTTACAAAGAAAGAAAACGGTGAGGGGAAAAAATTAATCAAAAGCTTAAATCAAGCTTGAAGAACCTTAAGGCATCTTTTGTTTCTTACCCATCAGCCACCTGTCACTCTAATTGCCATCCTCATCAGAAATTTCAAGCAGTCATTTCTGATTTGAAGGTTGTGCTACATTTAACTTATGAATCACCCCTAATATTATCATAAATACATAGTTTTATGTGAATATGGTATAGAAAACGAAAGATTTTGATTTGAAATTTTTTTGTTGTTGAAGTTTTGAGTGGTTGGATGGACAAAAATTTAATTTTCGATTTTGTCAGTTTTGGAAGGGAAAGAATCAATTTTTCCGATTTTAAAATCGAAAAAAATTCAATGTTGCCAATTTTTAAGTAGAAAAACATTCAATTTTGCCTATTTTTAAGTAGAAAAACATTCAATTTTGCCAATTTTTAAGTAGAAAGAATTTAATTTAGCTAATTTTTAAGTAGAAAAAAACATTTTTGTCGATTTTTTTCTAGAGAAAAACATTTTTGTCGATTTTTTTCTAGAGAAAAACATTTTAGTTGATTCTTGCATAAAAAAAAAATTCAATTTGTCACTTTTGTATATAAAACATCAATTTCATATTCAAAAAATTCCAATTTTGTCAATTTCAAGTACAAAAAATTTCAATTTGGTCAATTTCAAGTAAAAAAATTTCCAATTTTGTCAATTTCAGGTAAAAAAATTCAAATTTTGTCCATTTAAAAAAAAAATTCATTTGTTCCAATTTCTAAATAAAAGAAAAACTCATTTGTTCCAATTTCTAGATTTAAAAAAAAATCAATTTTTGATTTTTAAATAGAAAAATTGATTTTTGACAATTTTCAAACACCAAAAAATCAATTTTCTCAAATTTGTATATAAAAATTCAATTTTAAGTACAAAAAATTCAAATTTTGTCGATTTTTTAAGAGAAAAGTTCATTTTTGTCAATTTCTAGATACAAACAATTCTATTTTGTCAATTTTGAATAAAAAAAAAATTATTTTTGTTGGTTTTCATAAAACAAAAACTATTTTGTTAATTTTTAAATATAAAAATTCACTTTTGCCAATTTATATACAAAAAAATTCATTTTTTCATTGAATTTAACCCGTCTTCTCTTCAGTTTTATCATTTTTGCTTCACTTTTACCACAATAAGCATCTTACTATCCGGTTTTATTATTCACTCGATAATATTTGTTTATTGATTTTTGCAATGTTGCTAACAACATTTATAGTTTGAACCCGCGTTTTTGCCATGCACCGTTTACAAATTCCTTTTAGCTTTTACCTTAAAACAGCGCGGCGCCATCTGTGGACGGAACAAAAGACGACAACAGGAAAAAAAGGTCAACATTCTATTATCTAATTTCACTTAAAAGTTGACTCCAAGTCCAAAAATTAAGACCAAAAGCCAACTTAATTAACCCCAAACATTATCGCACATCACTGAAACCATTTCCATTTTCCACACAAAAAAAAAAAAAAAAAAACCCAAAAAAACCCAAAAAAAACCCAAAAAAACCAAAAAAATCAAAAATTAAAAAAAAATATATATATAAATATTCCAATATCACAAAACAACAAAAATCCAATCAATCCTGACCGGTTACATAATAAAATTGCACAATTTTTCTCGACAAACTCAAATTTATCTATTAAAAATCAAAATCAAAATTATTAAATATAAAAAAAGCATCAAATCATAATTCTTGACAATTGTTTTTCCTTTCGCGATACGAAAAACAAAATAATTCGTTTAACCCTTTCGTCCCAAAAATCGTTAGGATGAAATTGACAGTCATCAATACAATCAATATTTCACAGCACGACATAAACAAAATCAAACGATTTTCGTCACGTAATAACACGATTGAAAAGCGGCTAGGAAAAGCATGGGAACAGATAAACATCGTCAACACGCAGATTCGAGTGCGAGATTTCGTGAAACGGAAAGAGGAACAAAATACAGATAAAAATCGTTTGAAATTTCTACTCACTTTCTGAACCAAAACCTTTTTCGGTGCATTTTCGGCCACGCTCAATTTAAGGAATCCAAATAATCGACTAGAATTGGAGAAAAGAATCATTTAGAGCGAGAAAAAACTATAGAAAACAAAAGTAATTACCAATCCGATGTCATTAGGCCTACTGTTAGATCAAATCACATAGTATAAACTCACCTGTCAATTTCTTCGAGTCCGCTCAATTCTTGCGTTGTCAAAACGGAATCGTCGTGTTCATTCGTCATTTCTAACACACAACGACTCTCCCATAGCACCGAGATTACGATTTTAAAGCCAAATTCGTACACGAAACACTCTAAACGTTGAAAATCATCGCCATCGTAGGGAGCGCCCTGCTTGAAAAGCGCCAACTCGCGGTGGTTGCGAACAGTTTATTTTTCTTTTTATGCATTAAGTAAATACTCAATAAAAATTAATTTAAATCAGGATTAATAATTCGTTTTTAATTTTTAAATTTTTTATTCAGGATTTGAAAAACAATTCAGCGCACGGAGATGCATTCAATGTATCTTGCTCCGATCCCAAATCGACAACAACGGTATGACGTAATGATTTGTGATGCACTACACTAATTCGGATAATTTCTTACACTGTCCCGCATTTCCAGCATAATCATAATAATCCACTCTCAGCATAAAGAAGTGATTGAATGTTTAAAAACTAAAAAGAGAAAATACTTAAATATAAAACAAGCAAGTATAGGATTTTACCAAAAAAAAATTTGTAAAAATAACTATTCATTTTAACTATTCAGACATCTATTTATAGATATTTCATTTGGGCGTGTAAAAGATGACTTCCAAATCGAAAAAAGATGAAATTATTGAGTTTTTAGACGTGCGTGGACGAGGAGGAGCCGAAAATTCATTTAAAGAGTATTTACGTGGCTTAAGCAAAGCATCAGCAGCCAAGCAGGCTGCTGTGGGTGGTATAACTGGCTGGTAGGTATCGAAATCGAAAATGTCGTACAAAAACTACATACAAATTCGCAGGGTATCCGGGTTTGTTTTCACTAAAGTTGGGAAATTTGCGGCCGTTTCAATCGGTGGTGGTTTGCTGTTGCTCCAGGTGCTCTTTTAAAATTAAAAAATTAAAAAATTAAAATATTAATTTAAAAAAAAAATTATTATTCAGATTGCAAATCATCAAGGGTATATTCGCATCAACTGGAACAAAGTTAACGACCACATGCAACAGGCACGAAAAGGAATCGAGAAGGAGGCGAAACAGCAAGGACCTAGAATTGCTAAAACGGTTTTATATATTATCTCGTTAATTACGTTTATTACGTTTATTAAATTATTTTTGAAATAAATTCCAGGTGCAGCGATTTATTCATGAAAATGCAATCATAAGTACTAGTTTTGCCGGTGGATTCTTATTGGGAATTGCGTGTTCATGACGCCGGAGTTCTGAAAATCAAGTTTGTGGCTGGAAGACTGCAAGACGAATCAACGGAAGTGTTTTAGAATGTTTAATTAGCTCGTTTTAAGATGTAAATCGGATGTAATTCAGACACTTTCAACTCCATTTGCTTAGTGTAATAAATTCTAGCTGTAAACCAAAACTTGGAAAATATCATTTTGATTTTATTTTTAAGTTGTAACGTACAAAATATTTCATTTTTACACATTTTTACACTTGTTTACGACATTTTACATCGAAATTTGTGATTATTTCGGCCAAAATGTACACGTTGCCCAAATAGAAGGCCAAACCGGACAGCCACAGACAAAAAAACGTATTCAGCCCTCGAAACTCGAGCAAATAAGCGAAAAACAACCAAACGCATTGCGAAACCAGCCAAATCGAGACGCAACTCCAAATGCGTTTATGGCTCATCGTCAAGCGCGGGATAATGAACGGGATCAGACCGACGTACCACAAAAAGTACTGCGACGTGCACACCTTATTCAAACTGACAAAAACAAACGTTTGCGCAAACAGACACAACGGCAGATATTTCTCCTCGTAAAATTTCAAACCGATCGCCAAAATCAACACAAACTGAGGCAGGAACGTGAGCACGTTTAAAAACGGCACGTCCGCGCCGCTAGTCAAATACAACATGTAAAAATAAGGCGAAAAGTTGTGGCGCACGTCCTTGCGGAACACGTGGTACAAATACGTTTCGTTGACGAACGATTCGCCGTAGCAAAAATATCCGAGGAAGGTGAGCGACGCCAGGGCCAAAATTGTCGCGCTTGTGAAGCTAATTCTTCGAGAATTTGGATAAAACAGAGTCCGAAACGTCGCTTTAGTCGCGTGTGGAATCTGCAGCGAGAAATAAAAGGGTAAACAATGCGTCAGCGGGTAAATTCGCACGTGCACGGATAAACCGAACGTCAAACCGGCCAATAAATAGCGCTCGGTTCGCAGCAAATACAAAGTAGACAAGACCAAACACGTCATTAGACTGTCCGCACTTCCGCGCGTCGAAATGACGATAGTCAACGGGTTGAACAGCCACACGAATGTCGATACACGCGTCCATCGCTTGCTGGTGCCGTAAATATTGTGCAGGCGGGAAATCAAGTATCCGGTGATAATGTCGCAAGTTACGAACAGCATTTTGCCGCAAATTGGATGGAGATAAATGTTTAACGTCAAGATCCAGGCCAATATGGGCGAATATCTGTAGGTTGGACGTGCGTAAGGCGATTTGCCGTCGGTTATGAGTTTCGCAGCGTCGCTAAACACGTGGTAATCGACATCCGTGTATTTTAGCGCGAAGTTCGCGTCGTGCCACGTTCCGTACAGGATTAGACACATACGCAGAAGCGCGGCATAGACGAGTTGATGTTTCAGCCATTTTGTGTCAATTGACCTAGCATCAATGTCGGGACCGGTACGAGTCTTTTTCGCCGTTTTTCGGTTTAAATCCATCGCAGGTGAATGGTTCGTAGTCGTATTTCTTGCAGCACTCTTTTATTTTGTCGATGACATATTCGCAGGCTTCCTGTTGGTAGTTTTTTGCTTAAAAATCAAAAAGAAAATGAAATAAGTTTATTTTTTATTAAAAAATTACAAATTGAGATTTTACTTTTACCCACGAGACAGGCCTGCAATTCACACGCATACTTGTGACACGGATCGTCTTTCCGTAGTTTCACCATTAAATTAAATCGGAATTTTCACTACAGAAAACGTCCGGTCAAACAGCTATGCACGAGAAAAGAATGTTTACAAAACCGCAGCGCGCATGTGTCAAGCGCATAGTTCCGTCCTCTAGCGAGAAACTCTGTTTCAAAAAACTCCCATTGGTTGGGCATATTACTTGATCATGTGATCATTCTCAACCAATAAGGAAGAGTTAAATTTAAAAGCGGCAGTTTAATACTCAGTAAAATATTCCTAAAATAAAGTATTAACCACATACAAATAAATATAAAAATAAAACTTGAAAAAGTTTAAAATTAAACATATCTAAAGTGGCCAGAAAAAAATTAGAAACTGGAACCGAAAGTGGGTTTAAAACTGAACCTCGACCGGCTAACCGGTCAAGGTTGCTTCTAAAAATAGTCACTATCGGTGCTATCGTCGATCTGCGTTTCTTGTGGCGAATAAGTGCATTTTTTCCACTACTTTTCAATTGTGCATGTGTAACAATGATGTAACGGCTGCGGACAGGTCAATAGCCAACGGGAGTTTATCATAAAATTTTTGTAACAGAGTATAAACTTTAGGGTTATACTTATTTTTTTTAATGTTTATCATATGTTGCAATGTTTTATACATTTTTTGATCAAAATTATAACTTTTTTCCCCGCACTTTCTATTCATAAGACAAAATTGTAGTCACATCTCTGTCAGCACTTCTCTTTCAAACATACCGTGCAAAATAGTTAAACATAGACAAAACGTGAAGCAAATTAATAGAAACCATTTAATTGACAGTCATAAAGTCTTGTGGCCAGTTGTAAGCGTAATCGAGCTCCAACTCGAGTTACTCCGAGGAGGTCTAACAACAACATCTTTGTTCTTTAGGTAAACCCCGCTGTTCCGTAACACTTGTTGCATGACCATATTGTGTTCTTGTTCGTGACGCTGAAACCAATCTTTAGCTGCAAAGTCCAATTTCTCAGTTTAAATCCAACAAAACTAAAAACCAAACTCACTTTGGCACACAATATTACAGTAACGTCGAGGATGCTTCCATTTTTCGTCCACGCATCTGCAAAATAAAAAATTAATCCAATTAAATCATGTCGCTGGACGCAACACAATAAGCAGCACTCGTTTTAAGTTTGTGGCCCATCTGGGAAGTTAGGATGGTGCACCCAGGGCCGGATTAAACCCTATGGGGCAGTCGAAAACTCAAGGGCCCTCGCATTTTATCGCCTAATTTGTGACACATAAACTCACAAAAAGCTTCACTTCTGGAGTTTTCTTGTGCACGAGGGTGCCTAAATGGCGTGGGGCCCCTAGGCCAATGCCTATTTGATAAACTGGCCCTGTACCTATAAAAAAAATAGTTTGACCGACAATGTTCTTGAAGCTTTTACTCAGCTTTGTTTTTAGAAATTTTGGCCGTTAAATGGAGTTAATCTTCACAACTTTGCGGAGCCCCTAAAAGATGTGGGGCCCATAGGCTGGTGCTTAATCGGCCCTGGGTGCACTGCAAAAAACAGTGTAGTAACGGCTCAGTAACAGCATACAACCGTAATGCTGTTACTAAGCCTAATGGCGAGGGGCCCATGATACGGAGGGTTCCCATTAGCAGCCATTTACGCCTAGGAGCAAGAGGCGCTGGCCTAGGGCCTCCGATTTTTAGGGGCTCCAAAATTCGCTAAAAAAAACTCCAAATTTGTTTAAATCGAGGACCTGAAAAAGGCCGCGAGAAGGGCCCCCAGGGAACAAAAATGCCTTCAGGGCGCCCAATTTTCCACGGGTCAATTTCTGATTCCTCCACTGCCTGTTGCCCACACTTCTTTGTCCCAGGCCCAGGGCACTTCCGGGACTGTTAATTGGCCAGTGACTGCGGGCTCGCAGACGGTCACAAAATTAAAAGAATTTAAAAAAGAAAAACAATTTACTGTGGGCATTTCTTCACTTCGCCAGTAATAACGGCATTGCAAGAGGCACAGCGATGATCTAGGTCTTTCTGATAGTCAGGAAAATCAGCGATTGCATTTATTGGTAATTTTGGATGAACCGAGGAGTTTGTGAGAGCGCTAATACTGTCCGTGTTGGTGGAACTGTCTCGTAAGTAATTGTCGAATTCGGTGTTGGTTGCCGCGTCGATTACGACTGACTGTTTCGAGCGCGGCTTATGTTTGATACGATGACTTTTACTTCTTTTTAAGTGCTGTAATGAATGGTGCGAATTCGATTTCTTCCACTTCAACCACTCGGGCTTTTCCTTTTTGTTGGTGCCGAACAGTCTACTCATCGCCTTCTCCATTTTCTGAACCTCGTTCGAATTGTTGCGACTCAACGCCCGTTTCATGCGTTCCTTCACCTGATCCATCAAGTCGCTTTGGATTTCGCACGGTATAAAGTCCTCAGAGTCGTAAGTAAAACCGTTGTGCGCGACTTCTTCAGGAACGGCCTTGTCGCGTCTGCGCTGCACCACAATCTGCTTCTCGTCGATCTCCCGAATGGCCCGCCTGATTTTCTTCACTTTAAACAGCCAAATTTTCAGTCTTCTCGAGATAGTTTTCGACTGCAGGCAATCCGTGTTTCCATACAATAAAAGATTCTTGTTGTCGCTAATGTTCTTTTGGTTTCCGAGGAGAAATCTGCGCACCCACGGCACCTGGCTGCGGCTAACACCGAGAAGATCCACCAATCTTGTGCTCCAATGTCTGAGCAAGTATTTTTCTAGATCGCCCGGAGAGTATTCCGGATTTAGGTATTCCGTGGGGACGGAAAAGTATTCGGGTCTGTTAGCTCCAACGTCTTTTGCACGCAGCCATTTGTAGAAAACTCCACCGAGGGCGCAAGCGAAGTTGACTACAACAAATTGATAACTTTCGTCTATAAACTGAAAATTATGGGTTTTTAAAACATTTCGATGGGAACCGTCGAATGCTTACCAGACCGTCCGACAAAAGGATTTCGGTCACACCAACTGGTGTCGTCTCTTAAAATAAACATCATATGTACATTTTTTTGTGAGAAATTAAAATTCGCTTTGGTTTACTTTCGAAAACAGTATTCCAGCAGTAGGCGATTATCGCATCAACCGGAGCTGAAATCGTCAAAACAGAATTTTGTTTACACTAATATTTTATTCCGTTTGGTCGGAGGCGGATTAAGGTCTTTTACAGGAGGCATTTTAGGTCCAAAAAATAACATTTTTAGACGTTTATAGGTCAAATAAATGCATTTTTAGGTATTTTTAGATTTAAAAAATGCATTTTTAGGCGTTTTTAGGTCAAATAAATACATTTTTAGACGTTTTTAGGTTAAATATATGCATTTTAAACAAAAAACATGCCTTTCAAAGCAAAAACCATGTATTTCAAAGCAAAAAAAAATACATTTCAATGCAAAATAATGCATTTCAATGCAAAATAATGCACTTAAAAGTCAAAAAAATGCATTTCAATTATTCAAAGCAAAAAAAATGCATTTCTAAGCTAAAAATAACGTACAAAAATGCATTTTTAAGAGGAAATTCGTCTGTTCAGCTGCAGAAATAGATTTTGTACATATAAAAGTTTTACATGTAAAACTGTGTTTTTAACTGATCCATACTGTACATCACAGAACATGCCTCGTAAAGCCTTTAATCCAGCCGTGTATTTGATAATTATGATTATACCTTCAACAAATCGACTGTGAAGAAGTTGGCATAAAGAAGTAGATGCAATTGGTAATCCACGGGTGAACTAAAACACAATCGTTTAAATTTATGCACAACTTATTTATTAACGCACCAAATGCACACAACTGTACCTCTTCAACTTCTCTAATATCTGGATGTAAACAAAAGGTCAACCAAAACCGAAACCAAAATTCCGTCCCCTAAAAGCAAACAAAATTGATTCGACAAAAATAAAATATCCAATTTGAAAATAAACAAAACGTGTATTTTATTCAACCTGATCCTTGATCATCTGCTCAAACAAAGGGTATCGATTTCGAACAAAGTTCGGTCCGCAGCCCAATTTAATCGCTACATCGAAGTACGATTCGGGTTTGTTTCTTCTTAAGTCAATATATCTCATTTTATATAATCCCGTTCACGATTTCTGCAGCAAATACACCGGAGATTTTGGCGATTCAAAAGTAGGCGGTTTTTTTCGAGGTTTACGTTAAATATTTATTTATTTAGCAAGTTCCCATAAATCATCACTCTCCGTCTTCGCCCTCTAACGACGAATTATTGAACAAATTTTTGGTAAACAAAGAGTCAAGTTGCCATTTTTATTTTTATTTTTAAATTAAATTAAAAATGCTTACACAAAGATTTATACTAATTATCTCTCCAACAATGCTCTCTTTCGTGTTTTTGAAACCAATGCGTAGCTACAATTAAAACAAAAAAAAAAATTATATATTTTTTTCATTTAAAAGCAAAACACCATACTAACTTTGACATACAATATTACAGTAGTATCTTGGACATGGCCACTTTTTTTCCACACATCTGTGGATGAATAAACATATTAGAGTAAAATAAAACGAGTAAACTTTGAAGAAACCTCACAATTGGCATTTTTTCAGCTTGCCATTACTCTTTGAACAATTTGAACAAACATGGTGGCGCCTATTCTCATTGTAGGACAAATCAAATTCGCTGCCTGGTCTTTGCCAAGGCGGTGCCAAATTCAACTTGTCAAGTATTCGACTTTTTAGAGGCATCAAATTTTCTGAGTCATTGTCGCTGTCGCTGTCACCCCTTGAAGGGGTTACAATACCGGAATTACTTGAACGATCAGTACTAACGGAAGAATGTGTCGCAGGATTCTGCGCCGTTTGCGAGTTGGCGAAGAGGTCAGTTGAAATGCGACGCATTTCCGGCGAAAGTTTAAACATGTGTTCCGGCCGGATTAAATTGATGGCATTCGGAGAAATGGGTTTTTTGTCTGTGCTGAAAACGCACCTGACTTGCGACGACTCTTTAAAAACCCTTTCCGGCCGGATTAAATTCATGACCGGAGAAATGCTTCTTTGGTCCGTGGTGAAAACGCACCTCACTTCCGCCGAATTTTTCAAAATGTTTTTCGGCCAATTTGTAGTCGGGATGTCCGAAGTTGTGCTGGTGAAATCGTCGTCGCTGCAAACGTCGGATTTGTGGCCATTGTTTTCATTGTTTTCGCTGATTTCGCCGATTTCGTTGTCTTCGTTGTCTTCGCTGTTTTCAATCTTTTCAATGTTTTCGTGGTTTTCTTTGTTCAGAATCGATATGAATTTCTCTATACAGGTCAAGTTTTTCCCATTACCAGTATTGGTACCGAATGGCTTGGATTGTGCAATACCATTATCACTGGAAGACAAATCCTCAGTCCTAATTTTCAGTATAGACTGCTTGGATTTTTTACAATTTTTAAACGACACGCTGCGTTTTGAGCTTCGACATCGACTCGAAGGACGATTTGTTTTATTAGCAATGGCTACAGTATTAGCAGAATGTGAGTGGCAACAACTGTCCAATGAACTTGATACCCTGGCACTGGAATCGGTGATCGCATCGGCTGTTGAATCCAGCGGTGTTAAGTCCACGTACTGTTTCTTGTCTCGAAAGCGATGTCTGGCAGTGTTGTTCGATAGAATTCCACGTATGGGAGTGTTGTCCAATTTAAAATTCACGCGACGACGAGCGATTGGTTTCTCACGAGTAGCTAGAGTCTCCACGTTATTCGGATCGGTTGAAGTCACTGTAGATGTTGAATAGATGGTCGAAAGTTGTAACGGGCTAGGAGGTCTCGTATTGGTGCCACACGTTTTCAAAGTCTTTGAAAGCACTTTGTTTCTCGCACGATTTGTGTTTGGTTTATCGTTAGCACCATCAGTCCCGACACTTTTAGTACCAACTTTAATTTCTAAGCTGGGATAGGTATTAAATGTATTATCCCTACGGTTGATGGTATCAACTCTGTAGTCTAAAACGGTGCGCGTGTCACCCTCAGTATCTGTATTGGTGGAGATAGCAACTTTATTGTCATTATTTGTACTGGTGTAACGATTAATTTTCATTTTTGGGCTGTTATGGGTATTAATTGCACTATCTGTACTGAAGAAGGTATCAATTCTATTATTCATAATATTTGTACTAGTGTAGGTATCACCCACGTCATCTGCACTGGTATCATCCATATCACCTGGACTCTTATGGGTATAGATATCACCCATATTATCTGGACTGTTATGGGTATAGATACCACCCATATCATCTGAACTGCTATACGTATATGTATTATTTGTACTGGTATAGGTATCAAGTTTTATTTTTGGTTTGTTGTAGGTATCTGAACTGTTTGTAATGGTGTAGGTATCTGAACTGTTTGTAATGGTGTAGGTATCTGAACTGTTTGTAATGGTGTAGGTATCAACTTTAATGCCTCTGTTGGTATTGATATTGTCTACATTGTTGAGAACATCAATTATACTATTTAGTCCAGTACAGATATCACCTTTACCATCTGTACTGGTGTAAGTATCATGCATATCATCCGTACTGGTATATGTATCGTATACATCATCTGTGCTGGTGTGGGTATCATACATTTCATCTGTACTGGTGTAGATATCTTTACTATCTACATTGGTGTAGGTATTTTTACGATCTACAACGGTATAGGTGTTACCCTTACTATTTGTACTGGAAAAGGGATCACCTTTATCGTCTGTACTGGAAATGATCTCATTTTTGTCATCTGCACAGATATAGGTGTCAAACTTACTATCTGTGGCGGTAAAAGTATCACCTGTATTTTTTGTGCCGGTATAAGGATCATCTGTATTATCTGTACTGGTGGTGGCATCTACCCTCATGTTCACACAGGTGTAGGTATCTTTACTACCTGAACTGGCGTCGGTTTCATCAGTACTGTTACAGGTATCAATTTTATTGTATGTACTGGTGAAGCAATCAATTTTACTATCTGAATTGCTGTAGTTTTCATCAGTACTGTTACATGCATTAATTTTATTACGTGTACTGATGTAGCAATCAGCTTTGGCACTACCAATACCAGTGGACTTATCAACTAGATGCGCATTAACTTTAGTTGTGGGTTTACTAGCAGCCCCAGTGTCTCTAGAACTAATAATTTTGTGATCACAATTAACAATAGTGTCAGCGGATTTATGAGCACTGGTAATATTTGGCTCAAATTTATTTGCAGAGGTTTTTTTCTCAGTGCTGAATAAGTCCTAAAAATTAAAAAGAAAACGCTGTATCATTATTTAGTAAACATTTGAAAGTTCAAACTGTTGTCATGAACCTTGGACCTATCATCATCATCATCACAAGTGTCAGTAGACTTTTCTGTTTTTGAACACTTTTCATTGACGGAGGAAAAAGATTGACTCAGAAAGCTGCCACTGGAGTTGCTTTCAACCCGTCGATTTCTGAAAATATCGTCACTCGGGTTATCGTTAAGCCTTAAAATTCTGCAAATATTGCTCAACTTTTCAATCTTTATATTGTTGGTAGTGTTTATTTTGCCAAAATTTAACATAATCATTACTCACAGACAATAATGCATTACCACTACATTATGCTTAAATCGTCCATGTGCAATATTCCAACAGTCAAGATTACCTATTGCCTTTCCAATTCCTGGAATGATAGAGTGACCAGGTGTATTGCATAATTTTCGCGATGTGTTTACACAGTCTGTTGTCAATTCCAACCAGGGCCGGCCTTCTCCAAGACGGGGCCCGAGTGCGAAAAGAATTGTGGGTCTCCTATTTGTTAAATTATTGAGTGATTTCATTTCGTTTTTCTGTTTTAGTCGTTTTAATTTTTTTTGCTACATTTTTTCGGGGCCCATACACAACCTGGGGCCAGGATGCCTTGCACCCGCTGCACCCCCCCTTGTGGCCGGCCCTGATCCCAACCCAATCGTTGAATCAAGTTGTGGAAACTCGATTGGCAAATGGAATTGATGAGCACATGGACCTAGACCAGGGGTCGGCAACCTGCGGCTCTTTCGATGTCAAGATGTGGCTCTCCAGTTCCATGCGCAAATATTAATAATTATATTATTTTATTTTCAAAACTCATAAAAAAAGTATTATACTTGTGACGATATGGAAATCGTAAACGGTTCCAATTATTGCCACCAGAGCGCGCATCGACTGAAAAGCGCGAAATACA
>JAQFXT010000273.1:0-50467 GCA_034683725.1 Strigamia crassipes
GCAAAACCAGAAATTGATGATGCAAAACCAGAAATTGATGATGCAAAACCAGAAATTGATGATGCAAAACCAGAAATTGATGATGCAAAACCAGAAATTGATGCGGAAAAGTGTGTCCAGGATGATGTAAAACCAGAAATTGATGCGGAAAAGTGTGTCCAGAATGATAAAAATCCAAAAATTGATGCCGAAACATTTGCCCAGGACGATGTAAAACCAGAATATGATGCGGAAAATAGTGTTCTTCCAGAAATTGGTGCGGAAAAACTCCAGGACGACGTGAAATCAGAAATTGATGCAGAAAGCAATGAAAAACCAAAAATTGCTGCAGAAAAAGATGAAAAACCAAAAATTGCTGCAGAAAGCGATGAAAAACCAAAAATTGATGCAGAAAACGGTGAAAATCCAGAGATTGATGCAAAAATGGATGAAAAACCAGAAGTTAATGTAGAAAATGATGAAAAACCAAAAATTGATGCAAAAAACGATGAAAAACCAGAAATTGATGCAGAAAACGATGAAAAACCAAAAATTCACGGTGAAAATCCAGAAATTAATGCAAAAATTGATGAAAAACCAAAAGTTAATGTAGAAAACGATGAAAAACTAGAAATTGATGCAGAAAACGGTAAAAAACCAGAAATTGAAGCAGAAAACGATGAAGAACCAGAAATTAATGCAGAAAACGGTGAAAATCCAGATATTGATGCGGAAAAGTGTGTTCAAGATGATGTAAAATCAAAAATTGACACAGAAATATGCATTCGGGGTGGTGTAACACCAGAAATTAATGTGGAACCGAGTTTTGAGATTGAAAAAAAACCAAAAATTGACTCGGAAAAACTTGTCCAGGATGAGATAAAAAAGGAAAATGATACGAAAAAATGTGTTGAAGATGATGTAAAACCAGAAATTTGGACTGAAACGAGCATCCAGGACGCCATTGGATCGGAAGAAATAATCGAAGTTAAAATAAAAAATTGCAAATCGGAGGAATCGATTCCCGATCTTATTCCGTGGACAATACCAAAAGGGAAAAATGAAAGATCAATCTATCGCTCGCGTACCAGTTCAGATTTAGATTTTGAATCTTTATTAAATATCGTGAAAGGTATTAATTTTATTTTTTTAAATGTGTTAATATTAATGTTAATTTTTATTGTTGTTTTATTTTAGGTTGTGAATCTGAACATGAGATCAACGAACAAAGCACTAGCGAGTTTAATTTTAATTCTGATATTAAACACAAACCAAAAATTGAGATTTTATCGTCTTGTGACGAGTAATCACAATTTTAAATGTATTTTTTTTTTCAAATGTTTTGTCGTATAATAAGTATGTAATCTTTATAATAAAAAACAAAATAAAACGTTTTAAATTTGTTTCAAAAACTGGCCAAAACGTAACTTTTTAATCTTACCCGATATAAATGAGATTATATATATAGAATCCCGTTAACCGTCTTTTCATTTTTACAAGTGGAATTTTCTTTATAATAATAAAAAAAAGTTTTTAATAAATTGGTTTCAAAAATTCAATGACTAGAACTAAGTTAAACTTAATTAAATCTAATAAAAAACTCTTCATGTTGCATCTTCGAATTTCTTCAACATATTCCTACTCAACATCGAAGTTGTTGCACTTCTCATACTTCTGCTTCTTTCAAATAACGACGGATCTGTGTATATCGGTTCGCTGGGATCCTCAAATCGCGGACGTGCAAATCTGGAATCGGGAATGTACGAAACATTGGTCGTCGGACGATTTAGCGAACTGTTGTTATCCGCTGCACGATTCTTCAGATATAAAAATCTGTATCGTCTAAAATAAAAAACAAAAACACAATTAAATAAATAAATATTCAACGCAAAACTACAAACAATAATTATTTACCTCGTAAAGAAAGCAGACGTAATAGCAACTGCAAACAAAAGAATAATGATGATGGTTATTGACGCAATGAGTCCGTAATATTCTTCAGATGAGATGCAAACTTCGTCCATTTTTATTCCAACTATCGATACAAATAAAAAATTAAATTAATTTCCCAGACACAAATAAACAAATACAACTTACACGCATCGCTGTACATTTCCATCCGCGAATTATACACCTTAAACATCTCGTGAACAGTTTCCGTAATCTCTGAAAAACTGGCATCTTCGGACGCATTTTTCACGTCGGTGGTTGGAAGTTGTGGCCTGACACTTATGGTGACCACGCTGTGATTTTTCGGATATATTTCATTCGCGCGCATCGAAGGCGTCACTACCGGCAATTGAGCATCTTCTCTCGCTTGTATTTTCGGTTTCGCATCCACAATCGGCGAAGTATCAGTGTGATTATTCTGGCGTTTTTTCCTCCCGTGCGAAACTAAACCGAATCTGCCGTTGGTGCTGCAAGTGACGGGTGGGCATGGACCTCTGCACGTGCGAACGGTCGCTTCGAATACCATAAAATTTGAATCGGGGATTTTGAAAGCCGCGAAATTTGCTTCGAGGCCATCGCCCTCTCTTGCACGATCCAATGCGGGAAAAATGAAGAGATCAATTGGGCATCTAACGAAAACAATTTCACTCTTTTAACACGTAATCGAAGTTTGCAAGTTCAGTGCGAGAGGTGTGTTTTTCAACTTTCGTGTAATGCAGTGAAAACTCGTTTCTACACGCAGGCGGTGCTACTGTGTAATTAGAAATTAAAGCGTGCGTTTTTAAGTGTGATTGTTTGTTCATGCATGAAATTAGATGGAATAACACAGTGAATACTGTCATCTTTAATTAGTCAATTTAAGTAATGAGATATAAAATAATGGATTTATAATTTGGCTTAAATGAGATCTATATAAATTTAGTTTGGAAGAGATCGATTAGTTAGGATTTTAGACACCTTATCGTGCTTAGCTTTAATTATATTTTGTTACCCATAAGCATCAATTAAAGGTACAGTCCGACCGGAATATGGATCCTTGGCAACGACATTTGTGGCAAAAATGTCTCCAGCGTATCCAACTTTAAGTGGGAAATTAGAAATTACAAAAAAAAAATTTAAAAAAATAAAACTAAAGTTGTATTTTATACTTACACCCTTGTCTAGCGTCTAATCTTAGCGTTAAAGGATCCCCAACAGCAATTTGTTGTACCGGTTGGCCGTAGTACATAATTCGTAGCGCCACATTCGACGACAGAACATTTTGTGCTGGCAGATAATCGATTGGAATAGGAACGTTTCTGTAAGAAAACGAGACTTTACAGTGAAGCAAAGCTTCAGGGGTAAAACAATTTGATTTTCGTACCCTGAATTGACAATCCCCGACGAGACAATCGTTTCTCCTGGGCCGTACAGCGTACATGTGACATTGAACATCCGATCACGTGATGTTTGAACAAAGTCATTGAATTGTACCACCACGATGTTCGTAAAAAAGTCCCCGAACTATGAAATTACGATAAGAAATTAATTTTTAGTGTAAATTTGTAACATTTTTTTTAAATTTTACCTCGAGAGTACCGCAGCGTGGTAAACCGTGCATGCGCGATATCCTCAGTACGCTTATTGTACTTCCTCGTCCGTCAAAGAAACAAGAATCAAAAAATCCCCAAGTGTAAATTCTTCCGTAAAATCCTTCGGGTGTTTTTAAGGTAAATTCGATTCCTTCTTCAGTACAAGTTTGACTAACTAAACATCAAATTTTGTATTTGAAGATTACATTTTTGTTGAAAATAACAAAATAGTAGTAATTTGATAAGAGAAAAGAAAACCACTGACTTCAAATTTGGAAAATTTTGCATTTTTCTGAAAAAGGAATCGAATCCAGAATTAGATTTTGATCCATTGGTATAAAAAGAATAGGAATTTGTTTGTCTTTTAAATATATTCCCTTTATTTCAATTCCCATATTACAGAAAAAAAATTCTACAAAAAAATTCTTACAGAACTTTATAAATTAGACATTTAAAGAGTATTTTTGAAATAATTACTATAAGCTTAAAAAAGTTTAAATAATATATAATATGTAATAAAAATAATAAAAATAATAATAATAATAATAATAGTAATAAAAAATCGAATTATAGTGACGAGTAAATAAGATATAAAAAAAAGAAGAAAAACATTCCAAAATGAAGTCAGTGTAAAAAGAAATTAATCGTTGTTAATTTAACAATTTTATACATGTCACGAGTTAGCTCTTTGTTTGACTAAATGAAGTTAAAACAAAACTGTATTTTGATATTGCTCATAAAAATGTTTTGGGTGAAACATTAAATGTATTTCAAGGTTCTGTTTTTGCTGTTTCTACAAACAGAGTTGACGCCAAAAACAGGCATAAAATTATGAAAAACTTCTAAAAACTAGAGCGGTTTTCCAAGTAGTTTACGTCTGCTTTCGGTATTTACTACTAAATTCAAAATGGCTGCCACACAAGTTAGATCGGGAGGAAACATCCTATTGTTCTAATGCTTACAGGTGAAGCTTCCACCACCAAACAAACGTGAGTAAAAGCATAATCAAGTGAAGTCATTTTTAATTGCCGTTTACTTCTAAATCCCAAAAACTAAACAATGGACAGACACAAAACTAAATAACATTCACATGTGTTTTCCGTCTTCTGTTTTTGCTATTACTAGAAACACCAAAACCCATCTAAACAGAACGTTGACTGAATTGCTGCATTTACACTGTTTTATTTACACAGGCGCCAGAAGTACGTTTCACAATACATTACTATTAAATGAAATTCGTTGGAAAAAAAAGAGCTAACTCTCGCTTAATTCGAACATGACAAATTCGTTGTTAATAGTTATAATAGAAATCTCAACCCAAAATCTATTTTTTTCCATAAGAGTAAAATATGCTCTTACCATCCAAAGGTCCAGGATATTGTGGATATCCTCCAGGTGGGTACGGGGGAGGAGGAATTTGGCCAGGGTACGGTGGGAGTATGGGCGGTGGTGGCGGTCCTGGTGGGGGTGGTGGCGGCGGTGGCGGATACCCTCCGTACGGACTCGGCATTGGTTTGATTGGCAAGTACGGATTTGCCATCTGACCGGGCATGTTGGGCATGTTGGTAGGAGCGCCTTTGCGTTCGTAGTAATCGAACTGCGTGGCTTGATCGAAATGTGACGGATTGTTCAAATCGAGAGTTGTTGTGTCTTGGTCGCTCAATTCGCAATTATCTTGGAACACATTCCTGAAAAAGAGCAATCGATTGAAATAAAAATGCAAAAATTGTAAAAATAATTATGAACCGCACCTGTAATTAAACGATCTGCAGAAGAAGTCAGCCGATTTGAGACATTCCTTCTTGCAATCATCCAAAGTCGACTCGCTCAACGTCCTCCTGACGTAATAAAAACGTATTCTGGTCTTGGCCGAAGCCAACTTGAACTGCTCCATTCCGCCGCCACCGGGAATCATCGGCGGGCCGGGAAATCCCGGCATTCCCGGATAACCTTGCGGTGCGGGAGGGAATCCCGGATATCCGGGTGCATAGCCAAGACGATGCGGAGGGAATATCGGGGGAGGATAAGTTTGACCGGGATATGCGTAGGGTGGTTGTGGACTATATCCGTACGGATTGTAACCAGGACCGTAATAACTGGGCCCACCACTGGATTTGTACGTACTGTACGGGTTGTACGGGTTTGGTAAAGTGGTAAGACCGTAGCCTCCATCAGTAGGAGGATAACTTGGATATCCAGGTGGATAACTTGGATATCCGGTGATCGGATAGCTTGGATATCCGCCGTACCCTGGCGGACCTGGATAAGTTTGTGGACCTGGATATGTCTGTGGACCTGGATATGTCTGTGGTCCTGGATATGTTTGTGGACCTGGATATGTTTGTGGACCTGGATACGATGGTGGACCTACGACCGGGTAACGTGGGAATCCTGGATTGGCTGGCCCGTAGCCAGGAGTGACCCAGGGTTTGTTACCAGTGATTCCGTAACTGGTGTCCAGTGGCACATTATTACTGCCACTTGGGGAGTTACCGAAAGTGAGTCCAGTGGGGTCTGTGAGAGAGAAGGACATGAGAGGCGGAGGCCAACTGATGCTGCGGCCTTTCGTACCGATTTCGTAATGGTCGAACTGCGAGTCGGAGACCAGGGAGGCACCAGTGTATCTACTTGCTGTGCTTAATCGACAGACTCCGGTGGCTAGACTATAGTCACACGAGCGGCATGCAGGTCCCTTGCGTAGACAACGCACGATGCAATCGTCTTTGGATAATGCGGGTTCGTCTTCGGCTTGACTGCTCAGGATTCGGTGGCCGCGTTTGCACTCCAACGGAGTCAGGCCTCGAACCATACCAGGGCCTAAAACGGGGCAAGTTTAATTCAATTTTTTTGCTACGTAATTTCTATAAAAATACATTCCCTCCCAAGTCTCCGATAAGTACATTATCAGAAGTGTAATTTAGATTCACGTACACGACCGCGTATACAACGGTAGTTTAAATTGAATTTATCTCTAATTTACATAATTTCTTCCAACATTTTACAATAACATTTAAATATTTTTCCATAAGGAAAGTATTGAGGTGATCGTAAATGTCGGATACACTTCTGATTGATACGAGAAATGTTGACGTTAAACTCACCAACTGGAATGCTCAAACAAACGACTTCGTAATACTCCATCTCTCTCTGCTCACTCCCGAGCATTCCTGGCATTCCCATGTGAGTACCAGGAGCTCCAGGCATGTTTGGAAGGAAGTACTCCGGTTCTGAAATGGAGTCCTCGTCGCTAGGAATGCACAAACGACGCCTGCTGTTGTACAAAACGCTCCGACAGAATATCTTGGGATGGTCTAAGCATCGTCTTTGGCAATCCTCCAAAGATGACACACTTAATTCTTCATATCCGAATGGCCAATCTACAGTCACTTCGACCATCTTGACGAACATTGGTACTCCTCCTTCGCATCTTTGTTTACCTAAAATTTGAAAATAACATTTGGTACAGTTTAATTTGACGTCTCAATGTCAAATAAATCTTACTGTCAAGACAAGTGTTTTCCATGTATTCTCCATTCGGGTCTCTTGAGAAACTGTTGGCTTGCGTTCTTCGGGTGTGTCGAGAAAGAATACATTTTCCACTGGTTTTGTCTAATGATACCGAACGACACATAAAACTGTATTCATTCAAACACCTAACAAAAGAAAGAAAATGATCGATAAGTGATTTATTGCACATTTGTAATATGTTAATAGAAAATTGTCATTGCGTACAAATCAAACGTTAAAAAAAAGTATAACTAGTTGACGCTTAGCATGGTCATAGGCCATGCAAGGTGCGATCTACGAGATGACTTTCTTAAGAACCGAATTTTACATTCACACCGAGAACTTGGAAAACCGCAGAAAACTCGGTTGGAGATGGTGGCAGATGTTCTTGCCATAGAAACAGTATCTGAATTGGACAAAGATGAGAAACAACGGGGATTTCCAGTACTGGAATTTCAACCAGTCCCAATGCTACTTGTAGGAATTAGGATAATAAAATATTCACACGGAAGTTTGTATTTTACAAATAAATATTCTTTTGCAGGTCAAAAGGATGTAGCGCAGTTCAATGGACGCATAGATCCTTTTGAATCCTTTCATTACAAGCTACAACTTTTCAAAATGAGCTACTGTGACATTAATAAATACAATAAAACACCACAAAACATACTTACATATCTTGACAAACGGTTTTGTTTTCATTCAACACTACTCCATCCCGTGCATCCAGTCTGTAGCCTTGTAACCTTTCGAAGGCGTACGTTCGTTGGCCACACTGTGTGCTAACTCTACTTGCTAAAATAAAATAATAAAAATAAAAATAAGAATTAGTTATGTGGTTTTTGGTTTTGTTTTGTTTTTAATTACAGGAAATGCAAACTTCATTGAATAGAATTCGGTTCTTGGCAACCGACAAAATTCCTGGACCTTCGGGCTGTCCAGCTTCGTGATTGAGTTGACAGGCAGATTCGTCGTATTCACTCACGCCAGCAAAGGGTGGCATTGGGGGTGGCATCGGACCAGGCGGAAATGATGGTCGAAGCGATTGGCCGGGTGATGGGATTCCGGAAGGTGCTCGCGTGCCGAGACGGCGACCAGGTGTAAATCCGAACGATTTACAAATTCGCCGTACATTTTGAGAAGAAATGTCTTGTAAACAGAGCTGTTTACACCTTTCGAGCACTTGCATCGGGGGCGCTCGTTCTCTAATCTGGATGGAAATTTTATATTAATTTAAAAAATTGTCAAAATTTGCTTTAAAAAATGAAAAAAATTAGACTAATGAATGAATTTAATAAAAATAATGTAGCAGAGGCGTGAAACAAGAGGAAACTTGTATTAAAATGTCTATAACTAACCATTATGCTTGAAATATTGGCAAAACGAAAGCAGAACAGATGTTGCTTTCACGGAAATTAACTGCAGTGAAATTTAGCTTTCAATTTATTATTTAATAATATAAATGTGACAGTTATAGCTCTAAGCTTAATGCTGGTTATTAGCGCTAATGAATACATTTCTATTCAAGAGCAGACGTTTTTGTGCCAACTTACATTTTAATATTGTAAAACTTTTACAAATATCTTATTCGTTAAGGATTTAGGAAATTTATTTTACTGCAGTTGATTAAAATAGAAATTACCGTGTCATCTACAAATCCCTGTAATTCAGTATTAGATACTTTTTCGTACATTAATCGTCCCATTCCTCGATTGCATGTTGTTTGTGCTGAAAATAAAATAAAGGGAGATATTTTGTTTAGATAAAAAAAAAAAAAGAAGAGTTTGGATTTTTTGTTGTATTATTTTCTTTTATTTATTTTATTATCCGAGTGTGTTTCCCGGATAGGGTGGGTTTCCCGCAGTTTATATGTGAGGGATACTTTTCTGACCTGCAGTTCACTGACACCGGATAACCCTTTACTATATTGGGTTTCCGACCAGGGTCTCATCAAATTGTAATTAGTTAAGCGTACCTGAACTTTTATAATATTAATAAAGGAATAAATAAAAGTTTTTTTTCTTTTAAAAAATTCCAGTAGAATTTGATAATGTGCGGGCGGACAATTTAAATTTGGGATCAGGGCACGTGCAATGCGGAATTAATTTATATGGGTACCAGGAATAAGTATTAAGGACGCTAAGAAGGATATTTCGTAAACAATTATTTATTTTAAAAATTAAAAAAAAATTAATTTTTTTTTTAAATTGAAAATTAAGTGAAAACTTGTTTGACCATCACAACTTGATTTCTTGTGCCATTGGATTGCTATGGCATTTCAGTGTCAAGTAGTGATGGTCAAACTCAAATTTTAGATAAATATGTTTCACCGTATTAATAAAACACGAAAATTAATTTATAATTTTAGCTAAATTTAAAAATTAAAATTATATTAAAAGCTCGTAAAAGCATAGTAATTATTAAAAAGTAATAAATTGTGCCTTACCATCAGACATCATCCGTAAAACGGTTAGGAAAGAAATAACGGCTACCATTATGGACATCTTGCTACTCAGCACCTGCAGAAAAAAAGGTTCTCTCTCATTGTTTGCACACAGAGATCCACCATCACTCTGAGCGCTTTGCAGGGATTATGAAGATACAGGTAGGATAATTATTCATCATTCTAGGAACTTCCCATACGCTATTGGATGTTGGATCCCGTCAGTGGTATGCGCGCTCGTGCGGCACGGGATGTCCGCAACAATCACCAGTGCAATCAATGTACGTCTGACTCATTTTCGCCTATTCTGTGCGGAATTTAAACGTTTTAATGCGTGAAACAAAGTAAAAACATTATTTTAACTCGCACTTTTAACTTCTTTAAACTTTCCATCAAGTTACACATCCGAAATCAAAAATGGGGCGAAAATACGTTTTAAACCTGTTTCACTTTAGTTTCAACACATTTCATTGATGCAACAGGTGTGTACTATACTGACTACATTCAATTAAATCATTTATTCCTATTTGAACACTAGAAATACGAAAGTGTTGGCATTTACCGACTAAAACTAATCAAATTTTCTAGAAATACGCTAAAGATTCGGTGATGTGAGTGTTATTAATAAGATTTTTGAATGAATTACTGTAGTTAAAGGTTGAAACAAGATGGGATTGGATTTAAAATGACAACGGAAGTTGATAGCACTAGCACATTTAACATGGTTCTTGCGCGCTATTGTTTTCAATGGATGATCGCGCTAATAAACGGAAGTTCGTCTTCCTAGTCACACTCGAAAAGTGAGAACAAACAGGATAAAAACTAAAAAAACCGAATAATTTTCACGCGCATTGATCATTTTAGTCTCATTTCTAATTTTTCTGTTACCGAATCGATTCCAAAAAAAAGTTTATAATGATTTTGGCACTTGAAATTATCCCATTAAATGGCAAATTCACTTTTCAAATATTCCCACAAACTCGAAAGTTTACCTCGCACGCAACAAATCAATAAATACCATTACAAATTGTTTAAATGCATTAGATCGTGCTGTGAATACGAAACAAGTTGTTTATTACCTGTTAACGAGCGTCCACCTATCCTTGCCGGTTGCACGTGAAAACTGGACTCGAGTCCTGAGGTGTGAATCGCCTTTTGTGAGCAGACAGGGCCAACGACTCCCACGCTACGTCCGCAACAATGGTCACTTGGACAAACTCATTCCATGGGCAGCAAAAAAGCGCAGGATGGGGGACAAAAGTGGATGACCAAAGCATCCGCCCACGCACTGTGTTACTGACCATTGCAAAAGCCAATCGCAACCCATGGGTCCCCGACCCCGATGAGTCAATTTCCTTCAAATTATACAGGTATTAACATGAAAAGAAGATTGAAAAAAAGAGACCTTTTTGTCAAATAAACAATTTATTTGCTATAAATAAAAATTTCATAAAATAATTTGTACAGTTTTATAGGTAAAATGAGCTCGTTTTTGGTTGTGTTCTTTTGGTTTTTGTATAAAATAAAATAAAATTTGGATCTATTGTGGGTTCTATTATGAAAATGCGTAATTAACAAGTGCTGTTTAGTCTAAATTGGTAAAGGCATCAGAAATGTCACTTATCTGGATAGTAAAATTTGCTATTAAGTTAAAATCGTATCTGTTTTGGCAGTAATTTTATAATACTTCACACAGTTTGCATTGCTTGTTTACTGTTGGTTATTATGCGGTCTTAAAGCGTCGTAGTTTTAATTGTTTTTAATTATTTTAATGTTTAAAAATTTAATCCACAGCAATATGAACAAATATTGAAGCTGGGACCAACGAGTTGTCGTGCTTATCCACAATATGAACGTGGCGATATCCAAGTTGAATATGCTCAAATGCGATAGTGTATTCACCCAACTTTTCATCCTTCCCCATAGAATTATGATCACGAATAACAAAGCGAACAAATGCGAGCTCGGGAAACTTCAGTTCAAATTTGAAGGTCTCGTCCCACACGGGATTGAACCCTATTAAAAACAAAAGTAAATAGTTGTTTATAAACATAAAAATTGCGTGTTGAAGCTCCGCCTTTTCCAGCCAAAGCGGTTTTACGGTTCTGAAATTGACATGCAGTGAAAATTAATCATTGACATGCAGTCAAGTCTAATCATTGACATGCAGTGAAGCTAATTATTTTACGTGCAGTGAAGCCTTTTCTTTTTTTAAATGTAAAAGTGAAACCTTCAGTGTATTTCGTGTACTTTTTCAACCAAAAGACTAAAAAATTAAATTTGGGGTTATGTTTTTACCGTTATTATGCACATACTCCGTCATAACGATTTTATTATCTTCTGCGTGTCCTTTAATTTTAATCACTACGTACGGATCAATAATTTCACCCGAGGTGGTTTGGCCGGGTTTTGGGATATATTGGCCACTTATAACCTGCAAAAATACAAATTTAATAAATAAAATAAATTTCACAATTAAATAAAAGACAAAACTGACTCGAATAGTGATGGCTTTTCGATAACGTCGTTCCGCTAGGGGGTTAATCACAGTGAAATTTCCTAAACAGGAAAAATAATATTACAAGTTTAAAGTTTAATCAACTTAGTTAACCTATGATTCACCTGTATTCAAATATTTTGGTTTTAAAACGTATCCACACGCTCCATTGCCACGAAATCGGGCACGATTGTAAGTCATGGATTTCCCACCAGTTTGGTAATTTAGTGCAACTTAAAATATAAATTTTTTTATATTTTATTATTAAGTCTCAAAGGCAAGTCTAATTTAATTTACCAATTTGGCATCCAGCATTCCACATGGGAACAGGATCGTAATTACTTGAACCTTGGCGATGTCCTGCTGGGTAAATACGCACCAATTGTTTTTGGTTATATTTTATGAATTCAGATGGCTCTGATTCCGCCATTGCCGACGCTTTGGATTCGGACAACGAGGAGATTTCGTAACATTTACCTGAGAAATAACGCTTAAAATTGTAAAATTTAAATTTAATGTATATCAATATATCATACCATTATGTAGACTGTGGGAGAAACTTTTGAAGTGGACGGCTTGACATAAATTAACCAAATTTGAAAGTTCTGGAGCTAATTTTAGCCTCTTGGAATCGGTTTCGTCGTCTATGTCTTTGTCTGGGTCGTCCGAATCCGACACACTTCCCTCGTCGTGATGTTTTTTGTGGCCTGGTAATTTTTTACCCTATATTAAAGTAAAAATTTCATTTGAACGGATGAAAATATTCGGTTGTGAAGATTTACTTTAATCAAAATTTTTCTTCTCAGGTCGTAAGGCGATGGAAGATTTGCTAAATCATCTGGAACTGGTTTTTTATACAGCAAATCTGCAATAACACCAGAAGTTGGAAAGACATCATTGAAAGTATAAGCTAGGTAAGATAAATTTTCTATTTTACCGCCTAAAATGTTGGTCAGATATTTGGCCAGAACTTTTTGTTGTTCCACACTGAGGTGGTTTTCTAGAGATAGTATTACAGGGTATCTAGAATGGTTGAAATTATGTGTAATTAGTTGGGAAATTCGATTTTTTTTATTTTTTAAATTAGGTAATTCTATTTCTTACTCTGAAGATTCAAACGCGTATGGTTTAATGCCATCTTTCAAAACATCTTTAAGCAAAATTTTAGATGTAAAAGTGTATCCATGGTAAATAATTGGATCGTTATCAGGCCCATCCCAAAGATCCACTGTAATTGTAAACCGATCAATAATAGAACCACAGCAAGCTAATTTTGGCTCCCCACCCAATGCACATTTTTACTCGAGAAAATGCATTTTCAAGATGAAAAAAATGCAAAAATTCACTTTCAGGCTAAAATTTGATAATTTTTTACCAAAAAATGTGTTTATTTAGTCATAAAAATGCATTTTTCGACGCAAAATGCACCAGAAGGTGTAAATGTTAATTTAATACTTACACTCCACACATCGACATCCCATTTTAAGAGCCCGTATGTAACCTTCAACACTGCTCTCTCCTTTTAATTGGTCGGCCATTAAGTAACTAAATAAGATACCGTAAATATTTTTTTAAATCGATTCAAATTAGCGTTGGCCGTTAATTTACGTATTGTGGGACGAAGCAATGTAGTAATAGCTTAACGGAAATGTCATTTCTTGGTAAATTGAGTAATATGAACGATTAAAGATCTCCATCGGAGGAGACAATAGCATTTTTCTGAATCCGTCAGTACTTAAGAACCCCTCGGCTCGAGTTTGGTCTTCGAACTGATCAATTATGTCGGACGCTTCTTCAATTGTAATTTGTTCCATGTGTTGTTCCGTTTTAAGGAAATTAAAAAGCTGAGTTGGAGTCATCATGGGAGCACCGGCAGAATACCTAATTAAAATGACAGCATTTTATTTATTTTTTGTCACATTTTGTCAATTTTTCTCACTCTATTTTAAATATATATATGTATACTAACGCGTACACAGTGCATGACACGTATCGAACTTGTGCTAATGGATGTGCATGACACTTATTCTGACGTTCAGGTCAGTGCAGATAAACAGGTTGTAATCTTTGGAATTTACATTGCATATCGATTAACCTGCATGAATTTTTCAAAACATTTTTGCTTTTTTTGCAACAAATATCGGTTTATCTTTGATCCGAAACATGCAAACACGTGGAACACGCATGGGCGTAAGAGCACGAAGGTAATTCGTTAATTTTTCGCACGGAAATGCATTTTTTGTACGAAAAATTAATAAATGTTTGACTATAAATAGCAGTTCAGTTCAGCACATATCTGCAGTATTGTACAATGTTGGAAATATTGATCTGGGCGTTGATCGCAGGATCGAATTAGATTGATAAATGCTTAATCAAATTAAAACTGTATATACTACATCATAATTAGGACTAGTGTCTGATTGGATGCTGGTGCCCTAATATTCAACATGCAATGCAGTAAGTTTATGTGTAGAATTGTGTTAATATTTACCTGTTGAATAGATCTTCTAACATGGGTCTTTTTCTTAATAAATTATGAAAAACAACTAATTCGTCTTCGTCTAACACGTCTTCTCCATTTCGTTTGTTTTTCACTACATTTGCTTCCTGTTTGATATTAAAATCGGGCAATTTATTTAAATTATTTTAAATCACATAGTTTAAACACTTACATTGAAAAGTCTTCGAGCATGAAACACGTCCATTTCTATGTTAAGCTGATTCAGCAAACGCAAACATTCATCAAAATCTAACGCTCCGGATTTGTCGACATCTGCTTTTCTAAAATGATCCTTTAGCCATTTATACAGAAATAGTTAAGAATTTTAGTGTTTGGATATTGTTCGGACAAAATACACGCGTATGACTGATACGACACTTATAGATTTCAATAGAGCATTCAAAGCTTCTGTATTTGCTGTTTTAGTGTTTGTTTCTATAAACAGAATGGGACACAAAAACAGCCATAAACCTTCAGGAAGAACTGCATAAATAAATGCCACAACCTGAGTGGTTTTTCAATTGGTTTGTGTCTGGTTTTAGTTTTTACAACCAAATTCAAAATGGCTGCTATGCAAGTTAGATCGGGTTGAACTTCCAATTGTTACAATGCTTCCGGAGGTGAAGCATTATCTACCCACCACAAAAACGTGAGTAAAAGCAGAATTGTGTTGAAACCAGTGGGCCATAACTTAAAACCCAAAGTTAAACAAACACAATATGACGACCCTGTTGATTAGGTATCAAAGGGTTGTCAGAAGTTTATTTTATTTTTGTAACAATGGGGAAAGAATTATTGGACTCATCATTCTTTAGCAAGATTGCATTCTTGTTAGAGATATCTTCATTTTGTGCCCAAGGTATCTTTCGTCAATCGGCGAGACGTATCGCATGATCGGGAGGTCTCTCGAGTGCGATATTCTCCAGGATTTGGACAATTCATAGTGGCCGATAAATCACCGTGTGATCGGAAGGTCTTTCGAGCGTGGCAATTCATCGCTAGCTACGTTAGTATGTCGTCAGTGACATCTAGAGTACTGTATGCTGTGTTATCGGGAGTTCTCTCGAGCGCAACATTTCTTCTTGACAAGAGTTAGCAGCGAGATCTACATCTAACTGTAAATCTAGTTTTTCTTAAGTGGCAGTCCTCACTGTCTTTCGTATTTGTTCTATTGCAACGAGTATTAAAGAATAGCAAAAATTTACTCACAAGCGAATTAAACCTTGTTTTACATGCCTGGCAGTGCAATTAATTACAGTAATCCCTCCAACAAACACACCTGGCGTATTTATAAAGTAATTTAGACTAAACAGCATTTTAAACAACTTATTTAAACTGCTTGTCTAGATTTAACTTGAAAAATGTCGGCCAATTTAGTCTGTTTTCAGTTGCAGTAGGCATGGGAAAATTACGTATTCTAACTTTAAAGCCAAACTTGAGTTTTTTACTTTGATTCAACCTTCTGCAATTTATTTTGCCATATTAAAGGATATTGTTTCACCAATTGATCCCTTCTTGCGTTTCTTTGAACTGCAACCCAATGAGACAATCCACGAACCCATGTATTACACAAGAGCTCATCTGGACAAGCTAAATCTAAAGATTTATGATCCAAGCCGTAAATGACAGAAAAACAACACTCTTCTTTAGCCAGTGGTTCTCTCACTGATCGTTTTCGCTGCGATTTTTCAATCTTCCGCGATATTTTCTTGAACGTCTCCGTTCGCCATCCCTTTCGGACATCATGAACGTCGCGGATATCGATCACTTCCATCGTTTCAAAACAAGGAAATTTCCTCGATCCTTCGTATGTTATTTGCTGATTATCCGGCTCAAATAAATAACGTCGAGGATACCAACTGTTAACGCCTTTCACTTTCCATAAATTCGACCCTGTTTGCAACACATTTTTTGCTTCCTCCACCAGCCTCATGTCCATTGCTAAAAGAGGTAAAAGACACCCAAATTAGCAACATTTCTATCATGTTCAAGCTTGTTTTCGTGTTACAGAATAAGGAAAATGTAAACTTATTTAAACTGTTGACATAAATGAGTTTTCCAGCATGATTCTTGTGTTACATCTATTTTTAAAGTCTAATTTTTTGTGAAATACAATATTTACTGTACAATTTATCAGTTTCTAAACATGGTATGAGTTTTTCATGTAGCCGCGTGATGCAATCTTGGCACTTTGTCACTTAATGGTTTATTGATGTGATGATTATCACCTACACTTACCAATCTGTACAATGGAAGTAAAAACTTTTAAACGAGATTTTAGTTGTTCTTTTCTGCTCGACTTTTTCGACCATGATATTTCTTTGGAATCAGCCGAGGAATCAGTAATATCATGTTGTTTAGACATTTTCAACACAAATACTAAAGAAATTCTACACAATCTTATCAAAAATATAGAAATTTTTTTTTAGATCGTATGATTACGTTGGGTTGACTTGGCATGTGTTCAAAGTTTAATTTATAAAATATTGATCCCCACCATCCACCTGTTTAAAGTTTAACATTATACGGTTATTTTAATGCGACGAAATGACCTTTCTTTGTTTGTTTTTCTGTTAGTTTTTATCTGTAAAATTCGTAGCATTTGGCAAATATCCTTTGCAATGTGTTGCGTACATTTGTGAGCAAATTTTCAGTAAATAATGATGGGAATAATAATAATAGCACTTTATCTTAATAATAGAAAAATTGACATCATGCAAATAATGGAATCAGAAGCAATCAAAAGAGCTAATTACAATTACTGCAGGAAAGCGTGTCAAATACAGTACCGGACAGCTGTGATTAGTTGCACTTACTCGAATGATCGTGAAATAGTGGCATGTGGGGCTGAAAACTATCAACCCACTTAGACACGGCTTTTTTCTTTCGGAATCCGAAATTTTTCGGCATTTTTCCCCTTTGAAATGTGAAAAATGTGAATCTTTCTTGGCAGCTACAAAGATGGCGTGCCGTTCCGACGGCGTATTGGATCGAAGTGATCGCGTTGCTATGGAAAGAAAACCCTTAGCAACCAACTTACGACCACTCGGTATAGTAAACACACGTTAGCGGAAGTTAACGCATTATTAACTGAGTATTCAATTTAAGTAAATTACGGATTTCGTGTATTTGTTGATGTGTAGAGAATTTTATTTTTAATTTCCAAGATGATAATTAAAAAATTAAAATTAAAAACTGTGATTTTGTTTTTCTCTGTATAGGAGTACAAGCAAGTGGTTTCTTTTACTTCATTGAATTTATTATTGTTTGAAAGTGAAATTCAAAACTACAGCTTTATTTCATTTGAAATTTTTATAACCTCCCTGAGGCTATAAAATGCAGTGTTTTCCCGTCGACACACAAAAACTCCATCTTTTGTGATGTAAATTCAAGCCCCCGCGTTACTATGAACTCCTATAAATAAACTAATCTTACCCCGAGCTCTGGTATTGTTTCCATGTGACATTGTTTCCTTGGTAACGAACCACTGAGCGCGGAATTTGATTACGTTGCAAAGGAACTAGCGCCACAACGGGGAAATTGGTAGCAAGAGTCAAGGACAAGAGCATTTGCTGCTTATATAACATTGACAGTGGCTAGCTAATGTAAATATGTAACAGTCAAGTCAACATACCAGAAAAACGTTTCTTTTTTTGTTTAGCCTTGAGTCGTTTTAAATTTGCTTGACAACATAAATACGGTGTTTAAACAAAATAACTGTTATAAAGTGGATAAAAGCAGTTTTAGATATGTTTAAAGGATTTTCTAGACTTAGAATATTATTTTTCATGCAATTTGTAACAAAATCTTTGAAAAATAGCGGTATATAGAATATTTCGTTTAATTTTTTATCGAAAACTGGACATTACCTTTGTATTCATTTTCTATTTTCTCCTTTATCACTTTCCAAACATCGACGATTCGCACACGGACCTTAATTGGAGTCTCCATCAAACTGATGCGTCCGTGGCGTGGTCACAAAGACATCTGTCGCTCAATTGAATCAACTCAGTTTTTCATTGAAAATTAATTGAAAAATAACCGCTCTCTTTACATAACGATTGCAAATTAAATTAGATGGTTAATTTATTGGAACATCCTAATACAAAAGTGAATAGTGCATTTTCTACAGTTATTATTCTAATTAAATTTAAGAGGGAGAATGTGTCGATGTTCGACTTATCATGAGTTTAGTGGTGCAGTTTTCAGACATGTTGGCTTCTTCCCTTCGAGTGTAAGTCTGAAGTCCTGATGTTGTTCCCAACCTTTTTGTCTTTTTGGCAGCGCACAACGAGGACCACAAATCCTACACAAAATAAATGATACGTGAAATTTAGCACGTTAGCTATATCAATAAATAATTTCTTATAGTGTGTTCACGTTTGTGTTCATATTGAATATGACTTAAAAATTCCAACTAATAAAATTTAGATTAAATCATCACAAATATGCGTCGGCGGCAATTGAAATAATTCGGATTAGTTACATATTTTTTCTGCATTGCACAGAATTTAACGTCAACCAGATGTAATTTTGATGTTGGAGAGAGAAGCATCCAGTTTGTGTTGTGTCTGGTGTAAACACAAGCGTGAACTTGCTGCTGTGGCGGAACTACGTGGCCCGACCTATCTGCATTTTCCGGTACTAAATTTTGTTCCCAGCCCATCCCCCCAGACGTGTAAGGAGCCCACTGTTGCAAAAAATTAACGAAGGTTAAATTTAAGATGGGTGCCTAAATATATTTTTTGCAAGGGGGTCTAAAATGTGAAGTTCCACCACTGACCTGCCGTTAAACTTACATGGGCATTGCGGTCCCGTACAACCATAAATAGAAAAATTAGTAACCCTTGTACTGAGTTACAGACGCAAAAAATATACTGAAATATGATTCTTGCTTCTTCTACGGCCAAAAAGCCAAACACCCAAGTTAGGCCTAGAAGAACAAAGATGCAAATAGCAGCGTAAAGTTGTGTTTTCATAAGTTGTTGTTTTGATTGGTTGCTTCGGAGGTTAGATGTGCGGCCACAAGTAATTCCTCGAAGAACTAATATAAAAACTACTGCATTGACGATCATGATAATACCAACTGGCAAGAGAAAGGAATAGTACAATGCATCCTGCTGCATCCAACAACTGTAAACATCACGATTTAAAATTAAAATTAAATCAAAATTCTGTTTTTTGCAAAATCATTTACTAATGATGGCCGCCTTTGTACAGATCGATGTCAATTCCAACTACAGTTATCACAATGATAAGTGGTAAACCTGAAATATAAAAATATAAATAATTAAACAATCTTAAGGCATATAGAGTTTAATAAACTTACCCCAAGCAAACACCATCGCTTTGAGTAAAAATCTAGGGATGTATGTGGCTAAAACTCTAACAAACAACAAATATTGTTGCACGGCTTCAACTAACATCCAACAAAATGAGGACAAAATAAAGTAATGCAGTAAAATGGCTACTGTTAGGCATACAACTTCGGAATGAGTTTGCTCAATGCCTGCCAAGAATACAATAAGCAATAATAGTAGTGCTAAGGCAAGGTTGCAAATGATTTTGTTGCCATCTTTTTTCCTCCATTTACTGCAATTACAAAAATTAATGTTAAAAGGGAAACCAATTGCAATAGAAATGGAATTTATGTACCTGAACAATAGAAACGTTAAAATGGTTAAAGATAAACCAAGTATGGAGAATGCACAACCGATGTATGTAATAGCATCTAGGATGTGGCGATGTGTTCCATCTACTCGATCCGCTTGTCCATAGATATCCTAAACGAAATTATAATATAATTAATGGTGAGGGGAATTTGAGTAATATGACTAATATTCGTTGGTAAAAGGCGCCATTTTGGCAGCTTGCATAAATCTCATGTGTTAAAATTATACTCAACGGCTTAGCATGGGGTTACAGCGCCCAGGGCAGGGTACACTATTCTTTTGGCGCCACTCTTCCCCTTCCCCCTCCAAAAAAAAGGGTTGCTAGCACCCTATGCTAAATTTTACATTGTGTCCTTTACTGGGCCAAGAGAAGAGAGACGACAGGGGAGATCCTGGGTTTCCACAATTTTACACGAAAATCAATGTTTTTAACTAAAAGAAAACAACTTTTTTAGCCCCAAAATTGACATTGCATCAAAAAATCAAATTTTGGTTTTAAATGTCGATTTTAGGACTAAAAATACACATGAATTTTTAAGATTTACAAAATTTGCGCTTCTAAAAACTTTGCACCCGGGGCGACCGCCCACGCTACGCCACTGATTATGCTTACCATCAAAACAGCAAAATTTGTTAAATGGTTGCATTCGCAGACTATTCGATTTCGCTGAATGGAATGCAATCGACAACCTGCAGTGGACCAGTCACCTTTCCCGATGTTTAATCGCGGATCCCAATACGTGCAAGAAACAGATTCCATAGACATCTCCTGTAAAATAATCCATTGAATTACCACTTTGAAAAGGATATTTAATTTTAATAACCTGTAAGGGTTTGAAAACCAATGTTATGGGTGGTTCTTGATTTCGCACTGACTGGTTTGTAAAACTAGCTGCAATAACTTTGCTGTTCACAGTTGCGTTGTCGGTTGTAAAGAGTTTGCTGTTGTGGTATACAAGAAAGTACATTCTTAAGCCCTCGCTTCCACTGTTTGTTTTTTGTCTTTCGACTAATGATTTGGGCAACAGCAATGCAGCATCGGTGTTAGAATAATTCAATTGGTCGGCTGATGTCAGATTTGATTGCACTTTATTGGTCGAGGTAAAGCCAACTACCACTTCATCGTCATCAGGAGCAATTAGATAAGCTTTTACGTAAATATTAGGCAACGAATACTCTAGTGGATGTCCTTGTTCGAGGGGAACTGAATCGATCATTTTTTCCAGGCTTTGTGTAATTCTGCGTATAATAAATACAAAAATGTCAAGAAAGTTTTTGATAAAACAGTGGGAATATCTTTAGAAAATTCGTTACGACAAACCTGTTAGATGATCTTGAAATCTTGTGAGATAACAAAATTTTATCACTATCTACATCCATAACCCGGTCGACAGTATCAACAACATTTTTAAGTGTCTAGTTATGAGTAAACAGATGGTGGTATCAAAAATAAACGAGAGACGGGCTCTCTGGTTCATAACCTACCTCGTTGGCAACATTTCCAGTATCAGAAATCTTTTTCATCGTCTTAGCAATATATGCTATGTCTACCGGTCGATAGTTTTTAGTCAACTTGGAATCAGTCAGATGATCAAGTGATATACTAGCTTGCAAGGCAGTATCTTTTGTGACGTCACTCTAACAAATAGTCGAATAATGTTAATGGCCGATTCTTTTGCGTGTGTCGTAAGTGCCTAAGTGTGTGATGGTAGAAAACTAGGTACTGGGTACGTGGAACTGGCCTGGCGCGGATAGCGGGAATTTTTTCATGGCTCGACCTATTCAGATTTTCCGATACTAAATTTGCTGATGTTGGCCCAGACTGGGAATTGTATATTGTAGGACCAATGTAGCCAACCTTTTTAATCCTACTCATTTTTCTACCATCACAAGTGAAAGCTAAATATTTGGACGAACTGGGCTGCAATACCTACTTCGGATAAATGGTAAAGTTTTCCTGTAAATTCATTGGATTTGTCGGTACAAGATCCGATTATAGGACCCCAGTAAGCCCCTCGGCGAAAGTCTCCGAGACAATCTCGAGACACAGCATTGCCCTCGTCTAGACCGAAATCGGGGTGATTTGAAATTGTAATTTTACAAAAGTGTGTAGTAATTACCTGTGAAACATTGTTCTTTTGGAAGTGCAGCTTGGTTGCGTCTTGTTTGTGGCCAAGTAAGAGAGTTTTCCTTGTCATCTGTTATTTCTAAACACCACTCTGTAATTGTAAAATCAGTTACCAAATCACTCTGAGTATTTAATTGTTATTAGCAACCTGTACTACGAACAGTCGGTATCAGGTTACTTGAGATGACTTTGTCTGCATCTAAATGAGCTTCGAATTGATTTTTAACATCGTAGACCACTTCATCCAAGCTTCGATATGAATTTCCTTGCACCCAAATAACCATTTGTCCACTTTGAAAATAATTACAAAAATTATTCTTTTTCTACGGATCCCTCCAATACTTGTCACTTGTCAGCAACCAGTAATGGAAGAACAATAAAAGAGACACATTTCTTTAAGCAGCATTCCATACGTTTGAACTTTTGGGGAAATCAGAAAAGGGACGAAGTGCTAAACTGTAAGTAAAAGCAAAAACTTGGGATGAAAATTCACCATGGCGCTGCCAAATCGTACATAAGTTTTGAAATATCTATCCGCCCTTCTGATTGCCCCTGTATGTCTTTGTTGCTTCAACCTATACTATTGGTTTGACACTTACTCAGCTAATAATGTAGCTTCTCTGCGCACAATATTTGAATCAGCCTTGTTAAAATAATAACTAATTTTGCTCAATTCAAACACATCACGGATAGGCGAATTGGTAGTGTTGAGTAGAATCACGCAATTCTTGATACCTGTGTTAATCTATGTTAATTAACTTATATTCAAATCAGTAGGCGCATTCAAAAAAGGTGTTAATTCGCTCGTTGTGTTAATTTTTTATTGAATGCGCCTAGTGATAGCTTTACCTGGAACAATAAGAGTAATTTTATTGGATGAAACTGTTGATTGTGCAGTGTTATCCCATGCTTCGCACCAATAATCTCCCTATTATTTGAATAAAAGGAGGATCAATAGAAATAAACATATACAAGTTGGGGATTTTTTTATAAACCTGTCTAGCGTCGTCTAGTAAAATTCTAGCTGCAGCAAGATAATCTACTAGATTTGTTTCCATTCGCTCCAGTTCAGGATACGGATCACCATTGTGGTACCAAACAATGCGCGAATTGGGTCTGACATTTATTCCGTGACAAATTAACTCGATACTGACATGAAACAAAACACAAACATTAGTAATTCCTAACTAAAACTAAAAGTGAGTAAATTTAATGCAATATACATCGGATACTTGTCTAATCCTGTTTGAGTGTGTTTTAGCACTAGTTCGGCTTTTCCTAAGGATAAAACAATCATCAATATGATTTGTTAAAAATTAACTAACTTACGTGGCGATCTGGATCCTTTTGGCTTCTGACACACTAAGAAAGGAATGTCTACAAATTCATCATTTAGCCGAATGGATCCTTGATAATATTAAGAAGAATTAAGTTATTTTTATCAAACTTGACTCTTTGACAGCTTACTTTTTCTTAGAAGCTTGTCTTCAGGATACTCCATAGGTTGTGCTCGAAATGTTGCTGATATTAAAATATAGATCAATGGGTTTGAGGTATCAGTAACTGTAGCACCTTTTTCAGCACAGTATACTGATTTCATGTTCTCTGGCGGTGTTAGTGAAGTGTCGATGAAAAAACAAGTATTCCTCAGAACAGGAATCTCGGACCCTAGCCATCCGCCCCGAGGACACCACGGTACTCTCCATAATGTGTCTTGTATTCGTGATAAACAAAAGAAAGGTTGTTTTTCAGTGCACACAGCACCGAGCCAAATGGGCTTGCTGAATCGGTTTAATATGACACACTCTGTCCAGTTTTGACCAGTAAAATTCCTAATCAAAATATTAAGCGTCATTTCTCTAATTATCTTAATAATAGTATACAGAAGGGAGAATCAGAAATGGAAAGAAATGGGAAGTATTTGACACGCCCATTCGAGACAAGACCCCAGTGATGCCGGATTTGCTGAGCACAGCTGAGGAAAATATTTATTGGTTTTATTGATAATATTCCCACAGTTTTTGAGTATTTTCTTAAAGAAAATACTCAAAGTATTTGCGAATACTATCAATTAAACCAATAAATATTATTAATTTAAGGGAATATTGGAATGATTTTGAGATGGCAGCAATTCACAGGTTTCTCAAAATTATAGTGTTTAGTGCAAATACAACATAAATATCAATGTTTATTCACCATTAACGCGCGGGTCTCCAATATAGTGTGGGCTTCCAATAGAGCGCGGGAAAGAATTTAATTCTATAGTGCACCTGCGCACAACCAGAGGATTTACGGTACATATAAGTGGCACCCTCAAGTATGTGGATGTGTGTGCAACATTAAAGGGCAAGACTTTACCATAGTTAAGTCTGATTCCCCCTATTATTTAAAAAAAAGTATGCAAATATCATACTGTGGTGGTCCTGGGTATACTTTTCGTCCGTTTAACCTTGCAACAGACCATGAAGACGCTGGATAATAGAGAGAATAGAAGTTAGATTAGGTAGTGTGTTATCTTATTACAATTTTTTCAGCAAGTACATAACAAAATGAGTATGTCTTTTAAGTATTGGCTTTTTTATACCTGGGATTTGATCAGTAGCAAATATGTCATAAGCGTTGTGAGGTAAATGACTGCCTTTTCTAATGCACTCATCTCTTGCGTCCTGCCAAGTACTATCAGTGGACCCATTGACAACACAGAAATCATCATTTCCCATTTTGTGTCCTTCTGGACAAAATTGATCTATTGTAATTTTAAAAATATATTATGTACTTTGCTAAAACATTACACTAAATCTACTATATTGTATACCTTCCATCAAATGGGTGATTTTTGATGTACATTGAGTGTAATCAAACGGTTCCCAGCGGCTACCGTGTTCGTACGACGTTATGCATTGTCGACTGACCACTTTGTATTCCGGTTCACTTGAGACGCAGATTGGATCTGAAAATCCACGATTTTGTCCAAGTTTCATTGACCAATGGTAGTATTCGTTTTTATTATACTCAAATGAAGAATCGCACTTTCCTGAGTAAACAAAATATAAATCAGAACAATTTTTTTTTTTTAAAGTTTTTTTCTTTGCCAAGTATTTTCTAACCTATAATATTAATATCCACAGTGTATTCCTTAAAGTTCTGCACAAAATCTACTAGCTTTTGAACTATTTCTACATCTTTTGATTGAGTTTCAACAGTAACAAACAGCGAAATCAGAATTGTCTTGGTCAGAGTGCCATTTGAATGTTTAATTTCATTTTCAGGTCTATCAGAAGTAAAGATAAATAATAATAATAATTGATTTTGCTTAGAAATACACATTTTTTTACTTCATGTAATGAAGCATCCATTCAATTTTAGTAGCACCAATGACTTCCGGTTTGTTGATTGGCAAAATATTGGTTGTTATGTTTGCAATTATAGTATTCCACTTGCTAAATATTTTAGAAGCAGTTGGCTCCAAACAGTCCATTTTAAGCGGCTTGATTAACTCCGTACGGATGTCATATTTAAACACTTGAGTCCCTAAAACATAAATATTTGTAAATTCAAGAATATATTTTTTGATTGACATTCGTATTTACCTTTAAGGAAGAGACTAATTTCGTTTGAGGACTGACGGCGACTTTGAAACGGAATGGATGCCTCGCACTTATATGTTCCTAGAAAATCTTTAATTCGACCAATATTTGCTAACCAGGACGTAGGATTTAACCAATAATTCGGATAAATGGATGGTTTAACTGGTTTTTGTCTGTGAATCCCATTTTTCGACCAAACTACTTTAATTTTCGAGTCCAGACTTTTGGCGTTTATTAGTTCTCCATTTATTCTTACCTAGATAAAGCAATTTTATATAAATAATAATTACGGCGAACTATTTTTGGTGCAAACAACTGAAACAAATAAAATGTAATGTCAGAATTCAGAAATCTGAACGTGTGGCAGGGAAGTTGAACTATCGAATTGCTGCCCGATTTTTTTTTGTTTCCAGTTGTTCGCGGTTCGTTTTTGAGTATGATACGATTACAGTTACCTGGCAATCTAAAATAATACTATCACGGTCTTCTTCATTTACCCACAATATATTATTTTCAGGCAGCGGCAGGTTTTCGTTTTTGTCATGAATCGGTACAACGCGAACCTCAATTTCGTCCTCGTCAGCTGAACGGTAAAACATTTCAGAATTTTCAATGATAAATTATTTCCACGGTAATACTTACTGTCGAGAGGGCTAAAGATGCTAAACGGTTTCACACAGAAAAATGGCAGTTTTTTATTTGCACAAGACTTTGAATGTAGTTCACCAGTGTGCACGTTCACGGCTCCGCAACCGTCCCACACATTCGGTTCTGTGTACTCCTTCCAATGTAAACCCCATTGATTTTTTCTATTAACATTGAACCATTTTAACATTTTATATCAAACAAGTAAGTCGGATGTAATTACATAGAGCGAAAAAGCTGAGGCTTGATTCCAACCCATTGGAAATAATGACTTATTTTTTTTAGACCAATCCATATGAAGTCCGTTGCTTTTCCTAATAAACAACAGTGCATTAAGTACAGGAAAATAATCTAGAAATAACTTTTATTACCTACGTATATTGCACTCATGTTGGAAGTGGCAGAGCCACTTTGAAATTGCAGTAAGAATGAATGCTCTTTGGTACATGTCTCCCAGGCGTCTTGCCATGATAATTCCTCTCTGTCATTATTAAATATTTACTAAGTTCAAAGTGATAGCATAACTGTTTACTTTTTAAGATTTGTCAACGGCCATCTTTAAATAAACATCACACAAGGAACTAAGACATTACAGACAGGAAATGAAATGAAAATGGTCATTTTAGAGATTGACATATGTAATCAAATATTTAAATTATATTAATGTACATAGTATTAGTTTAATCATCGTGGTGTCCCTTAAGGGGCCCGGAAAAAATTTTATTATGTCGCAGGGGGGGCTCCCAGAAGTTTTATCACATAAATTCTTTATTGAATTTTTATATACAGTGCATTATTCACATTTTTGTGAAGTTCCGGTCAGTTTTAGGTGACATTTCCGTTACTTGTTGTGACATTTCAATTACTTTTTGGTAACATTTCCGTCACTTGTTGGTGACATTTCAATTGCTTTTTGGTGACATTTTGGTCCTGTTTCAGTTTGTCTGGCCTTTAGGCAATTATGGTCCCTGAACCCTGTGTAGAGGGTTGCTCAGTCTGGAGGAAGTTTTTAGAATTACTGGACAGTGAATTAATTTGGGTCTCAAGAGGTTCGTTCCTGGAATGAAGTGGGTCACAATAGATTGTCTTTCTAAAAAGTGTGTCTTAAGCTCGTAAGTTTGGGAATCCCCTCCTGATCTAGGAAAAACCATTGCGGGAAAGCCTAAATAATTGTAATTCAATTGACCACAAAGGCGCGTTCTGCTGGACAGCAATTTTGAGGACCCAACTTGACCTAAAAATCAAAAAATGTCGATTTCTTTCACTGGTTGGTTTTCAAAACCTTGAAATACTAATTAATCTTTATAATTCAGTGGACATTACGTAACAAACCGTTGGGGAAATTGATCTAAAAATTAACGGTTTAAAAATTTAAAATTCTAATAATAATTCTGAGCAATAAATAACGAGTCTGTATGTCCTGGTGATGTTTTTAATTCAACCATATTAAGAGCACTTTAAATGAGTATGTTGTTTTGTTTGATTATTATTCAAGATGGTTGTATATACAAATATATATATATATATATAGTATTAGTACCTAAACTCTTTATAGCACAATCTTTGAACGACGTCTGTTGTTTCACCATCTCGGCAATATTTATCTGACAATAACAAGCAAATCGTATCACTTAAGAAAAATACAAAAATAGTTGGACTAACCTTTAGGAATGCCTTCAGCCGTTGATAAATTTACAAATAGGAGAATAAAGCACAACGAGTACATTTCCAGTTTCCAAGGAAACGAGCGCATCTTTTGTTAGACTTGTATTCCACAATTTAATAAATTTGTTCACCAAATCCGGTTAAGACCAAACTTATTTTCGAACATGTGGGAACTGACTTCCTAAAGAGCTATTATTCCAGGAAATAAAATCAAAACATGCGAATTTCCTGGGGATAGTGTAGGTTTGATTCTTGGGAAATAGTAAAAAGTTATTCAAGAATCTTGATTAACCATTTCACGCATTACGTCAACAAATTCTTTTAAACACAATTACCGCGCTAATTCGCGGCTATTTTTAGAGAGAAAATAAAGTGTACTTACATATTTGTCACGAGTTGAGTGAAAATATTCTCCGAGGAATTTCCACGACGAAGAAACTCGTTGAAAACAGACGGAGGTCAGCACTCATTTGCAAGCGTGATGGGATAATTGTGTAATGAGTTAAAACGATTCCTTAAGAATGGTTTTGTAATTCGAATCGCATTAAAATATGCTAAGCTTCGACCGACTCCTTTTATTTCAATTTAGATTTTAGAATCACCACCAGATGTTCCAAAATAAATAAATAAATGAAGATCACATCATCCCGGATGTGGACTTGGTCTTACACGCTTTTTGTGCTTTTCTACACTTTTATTTCACATTTATAACAAATAATATCAATACAAAAGACAGTTCTTAATAAAAAAAAAATATAATTTAAAAAAAGGCGTACACTAAATCGCTAATGTACTTAATTTACGGAGTATTTAATTTTAGAGAATTCTCTCCATGTACGAATTAACAAATGTATCGGTTGGGTCTAATTTCTTACGAATTTGACAAAATTTAGCAAACATGGGATACATTTCCTTCAGTTGAACGGGGCCGACTTTGTGCGCTTTGGCCCAATGAGGTCGACCGCCATTTTGGGCCATGATATCTTCGTAAGCGCTCCAATATTTAGTATAGCCGACCAATTTCCCATAAGGCCTAGGGAAGATTAAAATGCTTAATCAATTTGTTTTCATCTAATAATGAATTAATTAATCACCTGTACATAATGATGTTGATATAGCAGGAGTCTCGTCCGTGAGACGGACTGATGAGTAAGTCATCGCTTTTGACAAACCGGACTTCGATCGGAAAATGAGCCCGAACGTCGGTGTTTTGAGAAAACCAATTTTCAAGTTCGATCAAAACGGTAGCAGTTTTATCGCTAATAAGAATCAATCAAAACAAATTTTTCAAACAAAATTTCGGTTATAATAGAAACCCGCGCACTACTGGCGAATCTTAGCTTTCTCGCGCTTAAATAGAGACCCGCTGTCTATTGGGGGCCCGCGCACAACCAGAAGTTTTACGGAAATTATACTTGCATGGGAATCGACCATTCGTTGACGTATTGCTTGAAACGACATTCAAAATTAAATATATTTTGACTCTGATCAACTCTTTGTCTGGGTTTGGAGTAAAGTAAATTGTAAAATAATCGATTGATGAATGGAACTGTTGATGGAATTAATGTACTAAAACAAACAAAGTTATTAGGTATTAATCAACAACTAGACTTAGATAATTCTTTGAAACTCAACCTGATGTAATAGGAAAACTCTAATACGTAATAACCAACCAAATACTCCCAAAACCACGAATGCCATTTAGATAAACGACTAGGCTGAATAATTTTCTAAACAAAGAAAATAATACAAAAAAATTAATTTCAACGACATTACAAAGACAAATAATGTCACACTTTGGTAGTTCTGTTAATGTGCGAAACAACAGTTCCTGTTGTATGTGGAAACCATAAAAATCTGAAATGTTCCGACGACTTTAAATGCACTTCTAAGTTTTCAAGCACCTAGAAATTAATTAATCAATTAATTAATTTGAAAAATAAATCTGTTTAAAAATATACCGTATGTAACGGGCATGGATATTGATTCAATTCCAACGAGTACGCTTTCTCGCATTGATACGTTATCGTGATAATGATACCCAGAGCCCCTAAACTACAACAAGCTGCTTGGAATAATTCCAAGTCGTTTTCTCTAGAGACTTCTATGATTTCACCTGCGGATGTCAAGATCTCCATGCTAACAACCTACAAACGTGTAAAAAGATTACAAATAAATAAAACGTATGGGATATTAAAATTGATCAATTTACTAAAGTTGATAAATTCCCAAAATTAACACCAGAGCCATGCGTTGCGGTACAGATAGCACCGGCTAACGTAAGAGTAGACACCGACCCAGCTCTTAAAAAAAAAATTAAAAAAAATAAAATTAAGTAATGCGTTTCATTAGTCCATATTTTTTGGTCGTACATTCTAAGTGCAAGACCATGTTTTTGTAAGTATGAGATGAGTTCGACAATCGTAACTCCGCCTTCGACTTTGACTTGGCGTCGATCAGCATCGACATGTAAAATTCTGTCGAATTGACGCAGACTTATCAGGTAGTCTTTGCTGCATGCGATGTCGGAAGGGGAGTGTCCGCAGCCAACTACACGGATTTTTTTATTCTCTAAGTGCGCGAGTCTTATTATTTCCTTCAAATGATGCACATTTTCTGGCACGAAAAAGAGTTCGGGCCGACAGAAAAACGTGTTGGACCAATTGGTGAATAAAATGCCGGTTTTGCCTCTGCTCTGAAATCAAAATAATAAATGGATTCAAATATGAGACGGTGGGAGATGTTGTTTTAAATCTTTACCTTAATGGAATAGCTCATATTTTATGCAGAAACGGGCTAGAAGGAACCGGCATTTATCACAACCACCATGTTTCTTCTTCCAATCAATACATGTCAGTTGTAGTTGTGCATTTTGCTAAACGATGTCGCTGTATGACAAAACAAAATGGCGAGTACCGTGTCGTCTGCGCCGGTTTTCCGACAGTGTTTTACTACCAATTGTAAAGAATTATCACGATGGTTCCCCCGGCATATGTTTTCAGGATTAAAGCAAATGCAGCTTAAGTTGAAATCGGTCGATTGCATCATCGAAGTTCACGATGCGAGAATATCCTTGCAAGACATTTTAAAAATGCGATAATTTATTTATTTATTTTTTCTTAACGATTCATAAATTCCATTTTCAGGAAGAAATCCCTTATTTTATAACCTATTAACAGCTATACGACCTCATATATTGGTGCTAACCAAAATAGATTTAGCTAGTACATCAGCAAAAGCACAAATTAGGAAAAAATTGAAGGAAGAATCAAGATTGAATGAAGTTCTGTTCGCAAATTGTAAAAGTCATCAGGATAAAGGGATAAGAAAAATCATACCTACAGCTTTGGAATTAATTCAGTCTAGTAATAGATATAACAGAGAAACGGCGAGTCTTTTTTTTATTAATAAAAATTTGTAAATCATATAAATTATTTCTAATTTTTTAGACTGAGGATTTCACTGTGATGGCAATTGGCATTCCAAACGTGGGAAAATCATCGTTAATTAATTGCTTACGAGCTCGCCATCTAAAAAAGGGTGTGATGTGGCTACTCATTAATCGTTTTTCATCTAATATTTTGTATTTTAATTTAGCCAAAGCTACGCAAGTCGGCGCGAGTCCTGGAGTGACAAAAAGTGTATTGGAAAAAATTAAAGTAATTGTATTTTAAACAAAAAATTTATTTTTAAACGTGAAAATGTTTTACTAGATTTACGAGGATCCTAACGTTTATTTATTGGATACACCCGGTGTAACTGCGCCGGATGTAAAAGATATTGAAACTGGTTTGAAGCTGGCACTTTGTGGTACGAATTATTTGATGTCAACCAATAGACAATTCGTGATGGTTAATTATTGATTTCAGCTGTTCTTCAAGACCATGTTGTAGGTGAACATTTAATTGCGGACTATTTGTTGTATTGGTTAAACAAAAACAATAACTTCAGGTAAAATAACATATCAAATTAGGTGTTTTTTTGTCACTCATCATATTTTCTTGATTTTGTTATCAGTTACGTCGATCACTTCAATCTTTCCGAGCCGTGCGATGACATTACAAAGGTTCTCCTTGAGATTTCTTTGAAATCCGGGCAACAAAAGAAAGTGAGAGAAGTGACAGATGGTAAAGAATTTTATTTCATCTCAGCATTTCCAAGTTTTTATTTAAAAAAAAAATTAAATTTATGTTTTTAGGAACTTGGTATATGAGGCCAAACTTAGAAGCAGCTGCCAGTCACATGATCAGGGCATTCAGAGAGGGAGACTTTGGACTTATCAATTTGGATAATGATATTATAACAACCAATTAATAAATAAAAATAAAAATTTGTAAATAGAAAGAAGAGAAAACAATTTTTGATACGAAATTTAAGTTTAATACGAAAAATATTAAATTTAATGAGCAATTTTTATGAGAATTTATTTTTCTTTTATTTAGTTAGCACTGAATTCATTTCGCATACTCGGAAGCTGTGTACAATTCAAATTCATAAGCTAATTTATCTCACAATAATTTGTTTTCAGGCAACTTGGCCCATCGGTTTTAAATCAGGTGAGACCTAAAATGAAATGGGAACTTAGTGACTTAACCTCTCGTTTTAACACCATTTTAATATTAAAATACTCACTTGAAAACTAGCACCTGTGGAATTGATAATGTCTTGTACCGTAACACCTTCCGCCACCTCCATCAATGTCAAGCCGTTTTCCGGGTCGCAATTAAACACACACTAGCAGCGAATTGAATGGGTAAAATAATTTTAACGGGATTTAAATGTATAAAAATACTTTTTCCGTTATGATCATATCCACGCAACTTTTGCCCGTTAACGGGAGAGAACACTCCGTTAGAATTTTATGTTCTCCATCCTTTAAGATTAAAATAAAAACTGCAATACACCACAACAAACAGTTATTTTAAATTGTGTAATTAGAAATGATACCCGAGCACAATGTTCCATCGTTACGACTACTTTTGAGCCAGGTGCTGATACTAAATCCATGGCTCCTCCCATTCCTTTGACTAATTTTCCCTGCGAAAGTAAAAAATTAGGGAAATAATTTCATTTTTGATTATGATAAAACCAAACTGGAATCATCCAATTGGCCAAATCTCCATATTGAGACACTTGCATAGCGCCAAGGATAGTCAGATTGATGTGTCCACTAAAAAAATTAAAAATGTTATTCAAAAAGTGGTTTAATCCATTTAAATTAAATGAAAACTCACCCGCGTATCATCGCGAACGAATCGTCACTGGAGAAATAACTGGCACCTGGAAGAGCTGTTACCGTTTCTTTTCCAGCATTTATCAGATCTGGGTCTTGTTCACCCGGTTTGGGAAAAGGACCCTAATTGGAAATTAGAAACTTGAAATATTTGAAATTTGCGATATCAACCACTCACCAATCCCAGGATGCCATTTTCACTTTGCAAATAAACGGTTACGTTGGAAGGGATATAATTACTCGCTAACATTGGAATACCTATTCCGAGATTAGCTGGTCGGGATTTAAGAAAATTAATTACCCAAAACTCTTTAATTTATTTTTATTTTTAAGTTTCCGTCGAGTTTTTATAAGGATACCGTACATGCCATCTTTAAACTCTAAAGCTGCTCTTCTGATTATCCTCTCTCTCAAAACTGCTGCCGGTTTCGACGGTTTCGGATCATTGGTGTCGGCTTTTTGTACCGTTAATCTCTATTGAAGTAAAATGGTTAATTAATGATCTTTAGCGTGATTTTTGTGTAGTTTACTTCTATTCTTTTTTCATATTGAGGCCCCTTGATTATACGGTGTACATAAATGCTCGGAATATGAATATTTTCGGGTTCAATCTCACCAATTTCAACAATTTCTTCCACCTATTTCCGAAAAAAACATTAATAAGAGACAAAAATTATAATTTCTTTTTAAATTTACTTCTGCTATTGTGCATTTAGCAGCTTTACACATAGGTGGATTAAAATTTCTGGCTGTTTTTCTGAAAACTAAATTCCCGAGTCTATCCGCTTTCCAAGCCTTAACCAATGCAAATTCTCCCGTGATGGCTTCTTCCATGATATAATTAATTCCATTAAACATGCGAGTTTCACGTGGGGTGCTGGCGATCGCTACATTTTTTGTACCCGGATTGTATTTAATCGGAGCTCCGCCTTCTTCCACCAAAGTCCCGTAAGCCGTTGGTGTGAAAAATGCGGGAATACCAGCACCGCCCGCGCGGATTTTCTCAGCTAATGTGCCCTAGTCGAACAAAAACTGTGTTGTATGAAGTTCGCCCGATATAATGCAGCGATATTATATTTACCTGTGGTGTCAACTCAACTTCTAATTCACCGCTTAGATATTGCCTTTCAAACTCCGCATTTTCTCCAACGTATGACGAAATCATACGTTTAATCTACAAAATAATCAAGTTTTAATTGTCCTTTGTTAACTTTTAATCAAGTTGTTACTTGTTTAGTTTTGAGTAATAACCCTAATCCAAAATTATCAACACCCGCGTTATTGCTAACGATTGTCAGTCCTTTTACTTTGGTGCTTAATAAGCCTTGGATAAGGTTCTCCGGTATTCCGCATAATCCGAATCCTGACAAAATAAAAAATTAAAATTAAATGCGCGTGCTACTTAGTTTCTCTTTAAGAAACAGAAACTTATGCGTATAATGTGACGCGAGCAATTGGAAGTAAATTGCTGCGATCGTTGATTATAACTTTTAAAAATGCATCTGTTTCCTTCTGATTGCAAATATTGCAATAAAGATATCAGAAGTAATACGAACCGCCAACGAGAACTTTAGCACCGTCTGGAATATCTTTCACTGCATCTACGGCCGAGTCGTAGAATTTCGAATTTTTGTCCCGCAACGTTGAAAAGTTGCACGTTGCATGGTGACGATTAGTTAATGGCAAAGTGTTTGATTTTGCGCATTTAAAAACAACGGTCCGCCACAAATTGACGTAATTTGCAGCCATGCTCGGATCAAGGATGAACTGAACGGAGATGCGCTTTTCGTTCAATTTATTGCCACCAGAAGTCACTTCAAGGTCGTTTTTATATAAAGAAAAAATCACACAAAACTCGATAAATGATAATTAAGTAATTTGGTTGCTGGTGAAATAATCTTATAAATGTAAAAATTTATTCTCAAAAATCCACTTCGAAATATTTTTTGGGTAAATTTTACATTGTATAAAATTTAGATTGTGTTTGGTTACATTACACCATTAAAATATATACCTTATATAATACATAATTAGTGCAAATAAATAAAAATCCCGTTACAAATTCATTATTGCTGTGAGTGAGTTTAGTCGACATGCAACGTAAATGTCATTTACCGTAGTTTGTTTTATAAAAATGAAATTTTCAGCAATTTCAAGCAATAAACATTAGCAAGGAACCACGCATTTGGATAGCTCAATTACTCAATTACTCAATTAATTAATACAAACTCCTACGTTCTAACTATCAATTTGTAAACAGATTTCAATAAAAAATAAATGACTAATTAAACCTTTTACTAACATGATTTTTAATAGTAAAGCCTCTTTTTTTTTTCAAAAATATATTAATTAACGTATAAGAACACATCTTAAGATAAAAAAAAAAATTTTGAAAATAAGTCGTGTTAAATATATCAACAAATAATGTAAATTATACGAAAAAATTAACCTATAAGCAATTTTATATATTTGTGGCCTTTTAAACATTTTCCACGTCATCCTTTACTATCTGGTTGCCATCACCAGGCTCTGCTTGCATTTCTGTTGTGTTTATCTTGACATCATCATCATTGTAAAATTTAGGCTAAAAATAACCAAAGAAATAAAAAAAACATATTTTTTTAAATAAACAAGTTATAATACCTCTTGAGAAATTTTTTCAGCCTGATCCGCAACATCCATCTTCAAATCATCGTCTTCGTCACTGTCATCTTCGCCGGACGATTCGTAGGATTTGGCTTCATTGTTTGCGATATCCACTTGAGACGGCATGCTGTAGTCAGCTTTAGCTTTCCACAGTTGGTCGTAACAAGACAGGCAGACTCGTAGTGGCTTGGAAGACTGATTTGGTAATAAACACTTTTTATTCGAGCAAGGATTGCAAACAACTGCTCCACACTTGCGGCAATGATGCTAAAAGAATTTAAAAATTGATTTACACAATCGAAATTTAATTTGACAAAAATTACCCTTCTATTAAGAACTGTAAATTGAGTTTTTTTGCAGTGCATACAGATCGAAGCATCTGAATCGGGGACCCACACAGCTGCGTGTTCTTTAGTCGCTTTTTTCCCACCTAAAATAAAATAAATTAATCAAATTGAACAATTGGTCAAAAGTGTAATTTTAACTCGTTACTTTTTCTCAGCAAATCTTCTACACATTTATTAATATGAGCCATCCATTCAGATTTTTCCGTAGCAGTTGCTGCGTACACGGCGAATGATTTTCTAGCAGTTCGGATCAACCAGCCATTTCGCTCTGACCCTTGATCCTGTATATTTTCCAACATCACTTCTTCTAAAGGAATTATGTGTTGCTTGTTGTACTGAAAATAACAATAAATTAATATATTTTCGAGGTAAATGGAAAAATCACCAAATGTACCTTCTTTTTGTTGATGACAATATTGCCATACACTAAAATATCATTGAATAAAAAAAATTGCCTCGGTTTCGGTTTTTTTCGACACATTTTCGTCAGAACACCTTCGCCAACAAGAACCCGACCAGGGACGGATAAAGGCTAAAAAAAAATTAAAAATTGTTTATTCGAATTGAAATATTTGTGAATTAATTACTTGGCCCGAAGTTCCAAAACAACTTTCCACCATTGCAATGCGGCGGGCATTTGCCTCGCTGTTAACTGAAAGGAAATACATTGAATTGTTATTGCGTCGAAATAGTGGGCAGTTTAGTTAGCTTTTTTCGAAGCGCTTTTGTTATTTTTATCAGTCATCAAAAAATCAGATTGCTGTCACATTTTTAGATAACTAAATTCTTTAGCTTAAATCAATGCAATTTGGAAATTCGCACAAACTATTTAATTTAACCTAAATTAAACATTTTAAATTATAAATCGAATCTAAACGTTTCATTACTCTCGGGTGTATTAGTTTCGAGCAATAAAGTTTTTCAAACAAAATCAAAGTCTGAATTGAAGTTTTAAATTTTATTTTTGTTTAACTGTGTGAGTATAAATGTAGGATCTAATTTTCAACGTGTCGACAAGCTGACATAAGGAAGGAATTAATTTCAAAGCAGTTTAACGATTGTTTGTTGTTGAACCCGAATTTCCTATTAAACTTACCGAGGCGTTCCACCATTTTGTTCTTCAACTATGACGAAACACACTGAAGTCTTAATTCGTACTCTCTTCGCAGCAAAAAAATGGAAAAAAATTTTTAGATACATAATTTCAAGATCCAATATCAAATAAAAGTGAATTATTAATACCTTGATTTAAATAAATTTAACATTTAACATTTAACATGATCTTAGTTCGAGGTTAAAATTTCGTCACGTGAAGGTATGATGGCGTCGAGTTCGTGTTGTTGAGCAACATCTATCACAAGTTTTTTTAATATCCGACGAAAATGGCAATTTGCGGACCAAAATTATCGATATGCTGTACCTTGATAAGTGTTTGGGGAATAGTACAATTGGTAAGACGTTAAAAACAAGAAAATAAGTGTGATATTCTAAAAATATTTAAAAATCTTCAGGTGATTATGGGCGGATTGTTCTGGGTGAAAAGTGCAGCGTTAGTAGACGATATTCCCGAGATCGAAATGGAAGAGCCCCAAGGCGATAAATATGAAGAGTGGCACGAGGAATATTTCAAAAAAATGGAAGATGCTTTCAACTCGAACGCGAGCAATTGCTGGATGTGCGCCGGCTTATATGTTGTATCTTTATTATTTTCCCTTAGTCAACTCTATCTACACAAAAGACGCCAAAGTTAAACGAAAAAATATCATGTCAGTTGTAAATATATTTGGAAATCACTCGTACGTGATAGAAGCTATTTATTCCAGATGTATAAAATCAAGAAATTAACAATTTGTTCGCCTAATAACGTATAATAACAGATGTTTATATAATTATGTCACGTAAAAACAGTATATATGTTAAGTAAAATTTACTTCATCGATTGAATGAAATTTATTTCAACAGATTCATCACGTTCTACACAAATCTACAAATTTTAAAACTTAAAAAAAAAAAAATTGTTAGTCTATTTCGTCTTCTCTTTTCCGCAAGGTTTTTCTCGATTTCAAAATGGATTTTTCTGGTTTCTCTTCCGTATCGTCATCATCGCTACCAACTTCGTCTTGCAAATGACCCAATTGAATTTTATCGCAAGTTAATCCTTTAGAACCCGTGTTCGTTGTACGAGTATTCTTCTTTTCTTGGCCGATAACGTATTCGGGCATTTTCCACTTGCCGGATCGAAATGCGACCTTAGACGAGTCACTTTCGTCGCATTTGCTCTTCGGTTTTGTGAATTTAATGGATGCGTTGCTGTCGTCTGCCGTATCAACTTCATCATCATCCTCGAACTTCCTCTTTCTTTCGGTTAAGAAAGCCAAGGCAGCGCTCGTATTCGATTTGTCCGACATCTGGTCGGAACTCACGTCGGCCAAGCTGTATTTGGTCCACCGCCGGGGTTCCTTCGCGTACAACGGCACTGGTTTTCTCCGTATCGGCGGACGTTGTGGCACAATGAAATCTTGCGCTTCTATTTCATGCTCAGTCTTATCTTCCGGTTCGTCTTGAACAGTTTCCTTTTGGACTTCGATATGCTTCTCTTCCAAGCTCGAAAGCCGTCCAAAAATATCTCGTTGCCTGTCGTTAAAGTCCCCCGTATTGCCTTTCACGTAAAACTTGTCCCCACTAACAATATCCGCGTTGTTAACGTTATTTGCCATTAAATTTGATAGTAAGCGACGTTTGCTACACATTGATGATCAAATGCATACAGTAACTGTTATACAGCACCTTGGACCGCTACGATACACTACTGACTATACGAACCGCGTATTATGATCACCATTTTGTTTTGGGATAAACCGGAAGTACGTTCATTGCCAGCGCAACTTGTGATTGGACAAAGCATGTTGGCGGTATTTTCAAAATCGATCCCGCCTTTATCGGACTGGCTATTCCCACCTCGTTAGAACAAGGACGACTACTGGAGTAGTCCTTGGTTAGAGGGTAAAAATAGCCCCTGTGCTATTACCACCCCCTCGAATCAGGCAGATTAATCGATCCTGGTATGGCAGTTGAAATTTCTTTAGATGAAGAGAATAGACTAGAATAAATTGTGTTGTCCTGATAGGTGTGAAACAGCAGTTAATGCACAGGTCGTGTAAAAATAAATACTAACAAGTAAGAGGGAGGAAATAGCCACTTTCACCCTCTAAGGGGGTGGATATAGGCACCATGCTACTTTCACTCTTTAAGGGGGGGTGGATGTAGCCACCGCCTTTATTTATAATGATTGAAATAAATATATGTGTTATACAATTTTAAACGAGTGTAGATCAATAACAATTATAAATTATATAATGCAGTTTTTATTTTAATCTTCTATAATATTACGCGATTGATAAATATTATCTCCTTCAAGCTCCGGAAGCTCGTCGGAATACTCTTTGGTAGCGTACAAATAAACATCCAGCGTTTTTTCCGTACAATCGGCGATAAATCGAATAAATGGCCTAATATCCCCCTCATCAGCTGCCTCTAAATTCTCAAAATAAAGAAGTTTTTCTCCTTTAGGTATTATCACAGCGGGAAAACCAGCCCGCATTAGAATAAGGTTCATGAGCAATCTTGCCGAGCGTCCGTTCCCATCGATAAACGGATGAATAAATGCTAATTTGTAATGAGCCAACGCTGCAAACACAATTGGATGCAGATTAAGCGATTCCTCAGCATTCAACCAAACTAAAAAATCTGTCATTAAGTTGCGCATGTGCAACGGATGCGCCGGAATGTGTTTTCCAACCCACACTTGCGTCCTTCTAAATCTCCCCGCTTCGACCGGATCGGCATACCCCAGCACCCGTTTATGGATCTCCAATATGTCGTCCAGTTTGAGATTCCCGATTCTTCTCACGAGTGTGTTGTTGACAAAACTCAATGCAGCATCCAATCCCAAAATCTCATTATGTTCAAGTATACTTTTGCCCGCCACGGCCATTCGAGTTTCTAAAATGTGTCTCGTTTGTGATAGCGTCATTGTGTTGCCTTCGATCGCCACGGTGTGGTAAACGTGTTGAAAATACGCTTCTTGTTTTACACGTTTCAAACTCGATGATGTATTGGGGATTTTACTCAGTAAATTCCTTTTAGCATCGATACGCTGCAGTCGATTTCGATCCAGCTCTTCAACGAGTGGAAGCGTTCGTTGAAGATTACTTAACGCTTTGCTGTGTCCTGGTCTGTACACCAGAGCCTTCGTATATAATTGATCGGCTTGTATCACATCGTTTTCCAACTCTTCTACAAATTCTCCGTAGTGATTTAACACATCCGGATGCAATGGTTGTAATGCTAGAGCGTGCGAAAATAGTTTTTGCGCTTTTTCTAATTTTCCTCGTGATTTCATCTCTAAAGCGACGTGGAGTGACGACAAAGCTTCGGCATCGGCACCTACATTTATTTACAAATAAAACAATTAATTAATTGTTACTTTTAATACGAAATAATTTAATTATTTACTTGAATTCTCCGTTTCCTGATTCCGCTTTGCTAGTGCTGATTTCACACCTAAATATTGGAGTTTATTTTCTAAGTTTGAAGTGTGTTGGAATCCTATACAACCAACTGTGTTATCTCCGTACAGTGGTGCGGCACAGTACGGATGCGACAACCCACTCGGAGTTGCTTTAAATGTCACCACACGCACAAAACCAAATAAAGCAGCTATTACCACTAACACGAGTAAAGTCACTAACAGCAAATGTTTAGTGTTAGCCATCTGGCTGTTCAACGTCCGAATATCACAAGACATTTTGTAGACCTATGGTAATCGGTAATCATAAGTAGATGATCCTGAAATGATGATCCACAGCCATTTCAGCTGGGAAAGATGGTAAACATACGTGTAACTACAGTACTTATGTAATCAAGCTGTTAGAGAGCTAAAACGTGCACGATGCCGCTGTAATTTTTTTTCAGTGAAAGCGCTATTGTTATTATTGTTTTTAAAAATTGTATTTTGTAACTTTTTTTTGTGTGAATTTAATTTGTTTGTCAGTAAAAAGTAGATATTTTATTTTTTAAATTTATTTTGTCAGGTTTAAAGTTTGTGCATAAAGCAAGCAGCAATAGTTTTCAGTTTGAAGATTTACCAACAGACGGCGTGAGCGATTTTCGATTGAAATTAGAAAAACAAAAAGAACACGGCGGGCGTATAAGAGGCTGCTAAATCGGACTTAATTCGTATTTTAACACTTTATCTTAACTTAAAATGAGTGGAGGAGTTTATGGCGGTGGTAAGTAGTCGTTTGAGAATTGTTACGGAGCCGAAATTAATCGCGGGTCTTTAATTTATTCAGATGAAGTCGGCGCTTTGGTTTTTGACATTGGTCATTATTCAATTCGAGCGGGCTATGCCGGAGAAGATTCACCGAAAGTAGACGAATGCACAAATGCCCGTAAATAGTTTATACTCATATTGCGTATTTTTAATTCAGGCGGAAATTCCTAGTCATGCTGGCGTTGTGGAAGAGATCGTGGAACCCATGGAAACAAACATCAAAGACGGAACCATACCGACGGCTTCTTCTGACAAGAAATATTTTATTGACACGACGAGCATACATGTAGCCAGGAAAGGAATGGAAATGTCAACTTTTCTGAAAGATGGAATGAGTATGATAATAAATTTTTTAATTTTCTAAAATTTTTATTGTAATTTTGTTTAATTTTTGATAGTTGAAGACTGGGATTTGTTTGAGAAAATGTTGGACAACATATACAGTAGACACATTAAATCAGAATCTCATCTGCACCCTGTTCTCATGTCCGAAGCACCGGTAATTAATTATAGAAAAAAAATACAAAAAAATCATAATAAATTAATTTGTGAATTAATTTCAGCTGAACGCACGATCCAAACGAGAAAAATTAACGGAATTAATGTTTGAAAAATACAACATTCCTGCTTTTTTTCTGGTTAAAAATGCCGTGTTAGCCGCATTTGCTAATGGTCGTTCCACAGGTGTTGTGGTCGATAGTGGCGCCACTCACACATCAGCTGTACCGGTTCATGATGGATATGTATTAACCCAAGGTATTAATCAACACTTTGATACGTGTTTAGTTAAATTACTTTATTTATTTCTTTATTTGAAGCAATTGTCAAGACTCCGTTAGCTGGCGACTTCATAAGCTTGCAATGCAAACAGTTGCTGGAGGATTCGAATATCGAAGTTGTTCCAGGCTACATGATCGGTTCAAAAGAAGTGGTGAAAGAATGCGAAATTCCGAAATACACACGAAAGCCAACCATACCAGAAGTGACGAAATCTTGGCACAGTTATGCCGTCAAAGAAGTTCTTCAGGATTTTCAAGCAACGGTTCTACAAGTGTCTGACATTCCGTACGGAGAGACGTAAGATAGCGCTTTGAATAGATCGGTGCATAAACATTTCTAAATTTAATTTATTTTTTTTTAAAGGCAAGTTGAAAACATGCCAACGGTGCACTATGAATTTCCGAATGGCTACAATCAAGATTTCGGTGCTGAAAGATTCAAAATTCCAGAGAGATTATTTGATCCATCAAATTTAAAAGTAAAAGTAAACATTAAATTTGGGTTAGAATTTAAGAAAGACGTAAGAAAGAGATATAAGATATTGTGTTGTTTCTAGGGCGTGGTTGGTAATACCGTTCTGGGCATCAGTCACATTGTCACAACGAGTGTTGGCATGTGTGATATTGACATCAGACCCGTACGTATTCGAAAATACATCAGAATTGTACAATAAATTGTTGTTTTAATTTTTTTTCAGAGTTTGTACGGTAGTATAATCGTTACGGGAGGTAATACACTCATTCAAGGATTCACCGAAAGACTGAATCGCGATTTATCCAATAAAACGCCACCCGTAATTATTTTCGGTTTAAAAATGGAAATATTTAATTAACGAATTAAAATTTGCAGAGCATGCGCTTGAAGGTGATAAGCGTCGGAGGATCGGCGGAACGACGATTCGGAGCGTGGATTGGCGGATCCATTTTAGCATCTCTCGGTTCGTTTCAACAAATGTGGATTTCGAAGCAAGAGTACGAGGAAAGCGGGAAAAGTCAAGTCGACAGAAAGTGTCCTTAAAGCGACGATTTTGTAATATAGAATGTCAATTTAACATTGTAGAATGAAATTTCTTTTATATTTCAATTTTAAAACGTAGCAATTAAATTGAATAATAATCTCATTATTTAATTATAATTATTTTCCCATCAAAAAAATGATAATTGTTAATTTTTTACATTCAACTATAAAGTCATATAAAACTAATTTGTAATTTGTAAAAGTAGTATTTCGTTATAAACGTCAGTCCTTGGCCAGTATGAATCCCATACGGTTTGGAATATAAATCTATAAAATTAACATATTGTGTAATTAATTTTAAATGCGACCATCTCGTACCAACCAAAGTGTGATTGCTTCGACCGGCATACTCGTGTGGAAATGTAAAAAAATCTGTGTCGTGATTTAATCGTTTATGACCACCAAATTCCTCGGCGTCCGTATCCAAAACGATCCGATACTTGCCGGCTTCTTGTATACCGATTTTATAATCGGAAAAGCTTTTATGCGCGTGAAAATTACAAACGAACACAACTCCCGCTCGTTCGAAAACGACAACTTTATCGTCCTCGTGCTTCCAACTGACATAACCCTGAATTATAAGTACACATTAACTCATTAAACTGTTCTAATTGATCCGTTAATTTCGTACCGGTGCTGCACTGAGCCATCCATATCTCTCCTCGGTACGATTCAATGCTGCATCAAACCCACTTAGGAATTTATACCTCAGCAGTTCGTCGTCAACTAAACGCCATTGTCGTCGAGCATAGTGATAACTCTCGTTATTTCCCGCTCGGGGGAAATCGAGCCATTCCGGGTGTCCAAATTCGTTTCCTAACAAATTAACGAGATTTTTCAGGTTAGGAGGAATATTTTTTTTTCGCGTTTTTAACATGTACCGATAAAATTAAGATACGCTTCTCCTCCTAATCCGTGGGTAATAAGTCGGATGAGTTTATGCAAGGCCATGCCTCGATCGATTATGGGGGTCATCGGCGTCATAACTGACATGAAGTCGTACATTTCCTTGTCCATTAACCAAAACGCGATTGTTTTGTCCCCGACTAATGCTTGATCGTGTGATTCGGTGTACGCTATTGTTTTTTCACCGTAGCGTCGATTGCTCAGCGTGTGAACAATATTACCGATATTCCAATCTTCATCTTTCGTTTCTTTCAACATCTGTCGTTTTTCGTTTTTAAAATTGAAAAATCAATCGTCAATTTACAAGTAAAATAACTACACATACTTCGATCCATTTATCAGGGATGGCCATTCCCAAACGGAACTCGAATCCGTAGCCGCCTTCAGCGACCGGTCGACAAAGCCCCGGCATTCCCGATACATCCTATTCGAATAAAATTTAAATTAAAAGACGTAATATTAAAATATTGGCTCGTAATACTTACCTCGGCAACACTAGTGTAATTAGGGTACAGCGATTGACATATGTAATTCGCTAGTGTCAAATAAGTCAATGATTCTGTATCGGTGTTTAAACTAAAATATTCGTTGTAATCGCCACTAAACCCATGACCAATGCCGTGAGTGTGGTACAGCATAGATGAAACGCCATCAAATCTGAATCCGTCGAAACGGTACTCTTCTAAATACCAAACGAGATTGGACAGAAGAAATCGCATCACTTCCCAACTGTTGAGACAAATTCGTGAGAAAAAAAAACTTTTAAATTTTTTTAAAAAAAAAACCTTGTGTAATTGAACAAGCGACTGTCCCATAGTGAATGCTGTCCACGACCACCAGCGTGAAAATAGCAGTTTTCCGACCCATCAAACATGTTCAATCCATCCATAACGTTATTGCACGCGTGGCTGTGAACCACGTCTAGCAGCAAGTATAATCCGTGCGAGTGTGCGGTATCTACCATTTCTTTTAAATCATTCGGAGTTCCATAACGACTAAAGTAAAAAAAAAATTAAAAATTAATATTTTAATTTAAATATTCGAAACAGAAATTTATTTTTAACTGTATACCTAGAAGCGGCAAAGAAACTCGTAACTTGGTATCCAAAACTCGCGTAATACGCATGCTCCATCACTGCCATGACTTGAATCGCGTTATAACCTAACAAAACCAAGTAAATAATTTATTTAAAAAGCAAAAAAAAATTCGACAAACAAGACCTAATTTTTTAATACGCGGTATAACATTTTGAGCAAATTCTTTATAAGTTGCAATTTTCCCATCGTCCGAAGCTATCCCTATATGTGCTTCGTATATTTTTAGATTTTTCGGTTTATTTGGCTTCGGATGTTTAAAATGATACGTCTAAATAACACAAAAACAAATAATTTATTGTTGCGGTAATTTACGAGGTCGTAATACTTCCGGAGGATCCCAAAAAAAATGTTGCATAACCGGCGCTGCACCTGGTGCTCTTCCCACGTAAGTGGCCCAAGGTGACAAGCGATCCTCCAATTTTCCATCCTTCGACACCATCACAATCTGAAAATAGCATCCACGACACTTACATAAATCGATGCATTTAATTCCACTGATTTAACAGTAATTTGCATACTTTAACGTTACTCATATGCCGAATTGGACACGTTCCATCTGGATTTGGCGGAAGAATTAGTTCCCATTTCCCAAAATCAAGCTTCTTAAACGGATGCGTTAGTCGTTCCCAGTTATCTAACAAATTGAGAGAGAAATTCAGATATGACATTACGTAATGCAGCGAGGAAAAATTACTGAAATCGCCTCGCAGGAAAACTCCTTGAGCATTCGGGGCCCATTCCAAGCACGAAATGCCGTTGTCGGCTGTTCGATGGATGCCATATTTTTCGTAGCCTCTTGTAAACTTGCCGATGCCGCCTTCGTTTTCGATGATTGCGTTCAGCAACGATTTAAAGATGTAATATCTGTTCAATCAACAAGAAAAAATTATCTTAAGGTTATTCGTAGGTTATCTACGTGTTACGTAGACGCCATTTAAATGATCGTGTCATCGAATGGGATGAAAAGATTTTGTGGGGAATTTGATATTACCTTCGTCTGATTTCTCTCTCGAAAGGTTTTAAATATGGGTCAAGTTGAAAGAGTTTTTCCACGTCGGGTTCGTCGGCTGCTACAGGAAAACCGTCTGCCATTGCCTATTTTTGATGACGTATGCACGGAATGCGTTGGCGCTTCCTTGAGACGAATCTTAACAACTATTATCAGGTTTTTTTTTCGGTCAAAAGGTGATCGTATATAGTTTTTTAAATATGAATAATTATTAATTTTTAAGAGCAAAAAATGTAGTAAGATTAATTGATGTTGATTATTTTTTATTAAATTTTAGATATTTCGGACGCAATGGCTTCTGCTTCTGCTACAACGGCACAAAATGCGAAACAAAATGTCAGAATTGTTTTATTTAAATTTTTTCGTTTATTATTTATTTTAAATGTTGACAATTTATTTTCATTAGAAAGAAAAATCTGATCTTGTAAACATTTTAGCGGAATCTTTATCGGGAATCTACAAATACAGTATTAATGATGCGTTTAGAAGAGAATTTAGACTGGCATTGCGATTAAACGATGAGGTACGTGAGGAATCGATTTATAATTATTCAATTTCGATACTACTTGAACTGTTTTACAGGCTGCGAGTCAATACACTGTACAGAAATGTGTAACAGATCGATTGAAATTTATTTGTGTCCAGTCAACGGAAATTAATCAAAATGTAAACGAGCAACAAAATCAATTGAGTGGAAACGATGAGGATTTTGATGCTCTAGCAAATGTCGAGGTATGTCTCACGTAAATATAAATATGCAAGAAAAGGTAGAAATTTCTTTATTAGTTTCAGTATTAATAAGAAGTTTGGAATAAGAATTTTGACTACCCTACTGTAGTGCTAAATCTGTTATTACAATGTGTATGGTTATAATTTACCGCGATACAACGATTCATAAGTGGCATTTTTCTGCTTGTTACATTTTATTGTGGTCACATCACTATAAACTACAAGTAATTCAAAAATAATATATTTTTGGTTTTTCTTATGTTTTATTTGATCTCATTAAATCGAATGTAAATTTTGTGACTGGACGACTGGAAGTTGTATAACGTAACAATACCTAACCCTCAACGCGGGTTATGCAGTGGCAGATAATGCATTTAAGGCACTAAAGTGCAATCTGATTGTAGAGCCCTCTCTAAACAATTTTTTTAAAGAATCGGAAAATTAATTTAATAATAGAGGCCCGCAAAGTGCATACCAACTTTTCAATAAGACCCCCTGTAAAAATTGATAGAATTTTTAAAAAAATTTCTAAAATTTCAAAATGTGAGACATTTCGAGATAATTTAAGAAAGTTTTGAAAACCAGTTTTTGAATTTGAAAAAGATACATTATCTGATAAAACGAATGATATGGTTTGTTTTATTAGCACGATCTCATTACATTGTAAATATTTAAAGATTTTCTTTTAATTGAGAAATTATGTAAAATTATAAACAACATCATACAAATTCAAAATGGCAATTTCCAATCTCTGTGCAGTTAAGCTTATTAAATATCGACGCACATCTTTCATTTGTTGCATTTTGCACGAGAATTGCTGGATCCCGTGCAACCTTTTTTGCAAACACCATAGTGCTTCGACGGCGAGGCGTTTTTCTTATTGCAACCGTAAATATTATTCTTCGAGCAACCACTTCCACACAGTTCGTGACCACAAAACTCACCAAGAGCGTTTCCTTTGCAACAGGAACACCCAGTTCCAGTACTAGTCCCAGTACCACCGGCACCATTGCCACCTCCGCATGTGATACTCTTGTAACGGTACGGAATGTACCCACTTTTGCCAAAATAAGGATAAGTAATAACTCGATGAACCGTTTTCGGAGGTGTCTGTTCGTAGGCGTAGTACGAAGTGCGTTGGCTATTCGCCCATTTCTCGAAAATTACCACGTGGCCAAACGTTCCAGCCGTTCGTGGACCTCCTTTCATGATGATGTCTCCTCGACGTAAATCATCCTTCGATATCTTGCGAGCCACGTTCGGTAGCGTGACGGTGGTCAAACTGGACGACAATTTCCACGCCATCGAAACGAATCCGCTGCAGTCGGTGCGATAACGTCCACCACCCGGAGCCGAAGCAGTCGCGGACATGGAGTAGCGAATGCCACGGCCGACCCAGTTTTTGGCTCGTGTGGTAACTTCATTGCAGTCGATTGCTGAACATACTTGAATTAGAAAATATGCAATCGGAAAAATTACGAGGTATTTCATTTTTTTCGAGTGCGTAATGAGTTTATAGATAACGTAACTAGATGTTATCCAGTATCGTTTTAGTTTTTATAGTTGTGGTGGTGCTGACAACTGGAATATTTATGATAAGCGGTTCGTTGAAAGATAACTGACTGAGAAATAAGTTATGGGAATTTTTTTAATCACAAGTTTGGAAAACCAAGTTTAGCTCATATCCGTTTTGTCAATGTATTTTTCCCCAGCTATTGTCAGCTGGTGTATGAACAAACAACATCCGCCACCATTTCATATTAAAATTGATAAAATAGCTATGGTAATATTTGACTTTTTGTTATGATTATGATTTTTTTATAGTACGAAATTTCTTCGGTTTGGTGATGCTGAGCGTTTCCGTTGATTTTCGTGTGACGATGTACAGAGTGTAACGATCTCGATTCTTTTTCTTGAGAATCGGTATCGCTACGGATTTCTTTGCTTCTCATAGACTTACGCAAAAAGAATTTAGCAGCTTACTAAAAGGATTTAGTAAAATAAATAAACGAAATATTTCATAGATCAAATTAACAATGTTTAACTCGGTTTTCAGGGTCATAGTTATTAGCTGTCTTTTACAGCTTAAACCTGGTGGAAGCTTTTTTTTGGTGTTTTTTTTTGTTTTTTGTTTTTTTATGAAAAATTTTGCTGCGCATTTTATCTTTTACATGGATATCGGTTATAAAACAATTTTTCTTGCAATTATGTTTAATCTATCAAATGTTTAATTTTATTTTCAATTGTACGTTAAATATACATAGCTTTTATTTTTTTTTCAAACAAGTTCCGTGATGTATATATCGTACTTCTGTTTTACTTGAATTTTACATGATTACTTCTCTGTAGAATTCTATAAGTAAAATTTCAATGAAAATAAGCCTGCATTAACAATAATAAAAAATAATTACCTTTTGTAGTTGTTATTCTTAAGTCACTTGTCCTTAGTGTCCTAAAGAAAATTAAAATTGAAATGTAAAGTACAGCCAGGCCCGTTCCTAACATAGAGACACCGTGTGATAAACACACGGGCGCCACTGGTCAGGGGCGCCAACAGGACAAAAAACACACGGGCGCACAACACCATAGGAACGGTTCTGCGTAATGAATTTGCTGTCAAGAGCTGCGACGTTTCCTGCGAGAAATTCGATTATTTGATCGAGATAGAAATCGATTGCAAGTTACAACATCGCCATCGAGACTAAATAACGGTTCTGCGCGCATCGATTTTCAAATCCACACTTACCAGGTTTTAACCCGTTTTTAACAGATTTGATTGCAATTTCTTTTATTAAATTCGATTTTTAATCGGTTTTTGCCATTTCAATTGAAACCCATTTTTACTCGTTTCTGATTCACAGGCTCCGGTCTTGATTTTACTGCACTTTACTTGTTTTTACTTATTCCGCTTACCAATCCACTAAACGAATTCATATTAAAAAAAAATTACAATTTTCCAAAGTAAAATTGACAATTTTAGTTTACTTCTCCGACAATGTCGAGAAGTGTATGTCGAAGGACAAACCCAAATACGACTTTTTATAAGTAATTTAATCAATTTTATTAATTTTTGGTAATTTTGAGTTGTCTTTATTCCCGAAATGAGCTGAGTTCGGTATTGATAAAATAACGATGAATTAATGATAAAATGACGATGAATTAATGATGAAATGACGATGAATTAATGATGAAATGACGATGAATTAATGATGAAATGACGATA